>JAZBGY010000776.1:0-16183 GCA_037414755.1 Lydus trimaculatus | reverse complement strand
ATATCAAAAATATTAAAGCTTTAGGTGTCGATTTTTATCGTTTCTCTCTATCATGGTCAAGAATCCTACCAACTGGTTATCCTGATCAGATAAATCAAGCCGCTGTTGATTATTATCGTAATTTAATTAAGGGTCTATTGAAAGAAAATATCGAACCAGTTGTAACAATTTTCCATTGGGATACGCCACAACCACTGGAAGAAGTTGGTGGATTTCTAAATCCACAAATGGAACAATTTTTTGTAGATTATGCTAATGTAGTATTTGAACAATTTGGAGATTTAGTAAAAACGTGGATAACGTTTAATGAACCAGAAGAAACCTGCCATGAAGGTTACGGTGGTGGTGGAAGGGCACCCGGCATTCACTCATCTGGTTTAAAAGAATACCAATGTACCCATACTTTATTGAAGGCACATGCTCGTACTTGGCATCTTTACAATGAAACTTACAGAGCCATCCAGGGTGGAAAAATTGGTATTACTCTTAATACATTTTGGTATGAACCTGGTGATGAACATGATCCTTTAGACCAAGAAGCTGCAGAACGTACTTTAATGTTTCACGTAATTCGTCAACCCCTGTAGGAAAATAAATTCAACAACTTACATAACTTTTTCTAGTTTGGTTGGTACGCTCATCCTATTTTCAAGAGAAACTATCCTCAGGTGATGATTGATCGTGTCAAAAATCGAAGTCTACTGGAAGGGTATAACAAATCTCGATTACCGGAATTCACTGAAGATGAATTAGATTATATTAGTGGTACTTATGACTATCTTGGCTTAAACTTCTATACCACTAACATGGTAAACTGGACAGAAGACGCTCCTATTGGCAATGTCAGTTATGATAATGACTTATCTGTCCATATATATCTAGATCCCAGTTGGAATACAACTGCCTCATACTGGTTACGGGTTAACAATTCTTAAAGTTTTATTTGATAGATGACAAACTAATTTAATTTTAACAATAGGTAACACCATGGAATTTCCGAAAATTATTAAATTGGATTAAAAATAACCTCAATGATCCCGAAATTATAATTACGGAAAATGGTGTTTCTGATCACGGTGAATTAGATGATCAATCAAGAATCGATTATTTAAGAGTAAAGCAATTATAGAAAACTTTATCCAAAATTCATAAATTAAATTTGTAGGAACATCTCAATAACTTATTGAGTGCTATATTAGATGATGGAGTTAACGTTAAAGGATACACAGTTTGGAGTTTAATGGATAATTTCGAATGGTCAGCAGGTTACAGGTAATAGGTTTATTGTTTAAAGTGAGCGTCAAAATGTGTAAACTTTATTTTTTTAGTGAAAAATTTGGTCTTTATCAAGTTAATTTTGATGATCCTGAAAGACCGAGAACTCCCAAAGCATCGACCAAATGGTTTACAACAGTAGTTGCAACTCACTGTGTTGAGAATTGTGACTAAATATAAATTATTGAAAAGTTCATAAGTCAACTATTTGTAAATAAATAAAGCAATTGTTTGTATTTATTGTATTCAATAAAATATCAGCAGTAAAAAATTGTTCTCAAATAATGGGATTAGATAGGAACTAATTAAACTTACAAAAGGTTTTTTAAGTATTAAATAAGCTTCAAAGCATACTTCTATTGTTGTTGGCCAACTATGTTCGCTAAATAGAGACAAAGACATATTAAATAAAAATCCAATCTCTGAGAAAAACTAGAGCCAACATGAGAAAAGGGTGACCTACATGTTTACGTAGGTCACGTGCTGTTTCAGCAAAAACTTTGATTTCACTAGTTGAATGACGGACACTGTTCTATCTCTTAACTCTACACTTATCTTACTAGCGATCCTTAGCCAGTTGAACTAATGAAATTGTTTTCTATCTTTACTCATTGTCTGATTTCTGATCAGTGATAACATACGTATAATAATAATCTAGTTAATGCGCACTATAGTTTATCAAATCAGTTATATTTTTCTAAGAATAAGTTGTGGGACATAATTCGATAGAAACAAAGTATTTCGATGACATGTTTTAACATAATTAGTATTAATATTTTCAAACTTCACACTTTATTCAAGAACTACATAACAGGCTAATACCGATTTTGCAGCTGAGTTATAAATTAACAACAGCTTCAAAAATGATGATTTAAGAACGTTTTAAAAATAGTTAACAAAATTGTTCATATCAATCATGATCGAAATTTGTGAAAAAGTTTATAATTTCTTCGAGATGAAGTGCTCTAGGATGAAGCTTGGTTTATGTCATCAGTTAAAGAGACATGATTTGCTCCAGCAAATCTCTAACGACTGTCAAAGCTACGAAAATAATACTACGACAAGATATATCATTTAAGAGAAGATGATTATGGAAAATCAAGTTAATGCTATAAGATGTACGGGTCGGATATAATCACTCTATTGCCAATAACACATAATTCTAAAAGGAGTAAAATTTAGGACAGAATTTTGTTATTAATTGATTTTAATGATTTAAAACGAGCAAGAACTTCAACAACATTAGCGCAGTACCCTAGAGGAGTTACTGCTTTAGTTTGAAAATTTAAGCTTGAGTATACTAGTGTTGCCTTTTATTAGTACCAAACACCCCACAAACGACACGTCATTGTAATTTTATCTATCATCAATAGCTAAGAATATTGTTGTCGTCAAGCGATAGGTACACAAATTGTTTTGAAAAATTGCATAGAAAAAATATCAAGTATCTCTTATGATGTTTCCACTTCAATTCAAAACTTTCCTAAATCAAATCTGAAAAACTTCAAACAAAATCAAACACAGATAAACTTATGGAAAACTTTTGTGTTTTAATAATCAATTCTACAGTTGAAGAAACTAAATTATAGAAATTCATTATAAGGCATATTACAAGAAATTCAACTAAAATTGAATTATAGCAAAACAACTTATCAAATATTTCATTCAATATGTTCAATTTTAATGCTTAATTTGTTTAATTTGTTATTTGTGGTAATACCAGTTCTATAAATTTGATGAAAATGAGTAAACATGTTCATGCAGTGGGTAGCAGAAGTTCAGATTGGCCATGCGTACGTTATTTTTCCATTTTCCACTCTCTGACATACAGACTGGTGTCTACTATGCAATCTAAAGACAATAACCACAACTTCAAGTTACGGGATGTTTAAACAATATCACGCATATATTTACACTTATCTCCACTTATTGTTACAGTTATCTGTTTATAAATACTTATCAATACATGGGAATCTTAGGAATATAAATCAGACAATTAGAACTAGAAGTGAATCAATACGATGTTCGCAGTTAATTTAATCGCATTGTGTTGTTTCGGGTAAGCCATAATATTAATCATTTGTTTTATTAATTTTATAATCAACTTCCAATAACTTCAACAATTTACAGTGCAGCTGTTGCTGCTACTAATCGTCTCTTCCCTGCCGATTTTAAATTCGGTGTAGCAACTGCTTCTTATCAAATTGAAGGTGGATGGAATGAAGATGGTAAAGGTGAAAATATTTGGGATCATATTTGCCACACAAATCCAGATTATGTGAAAAATCGTGAGAATGGTGATATAGCATGTGATTCATACCATAAATGGGAAGAAGATATTGCGAATATCAAAGCTTTAGGTGTTGATTTTTATCGTTTTTCTCTGTCATGGTCAAGAATCCTACCAACTGGTTATGTTGACCAGATAAATCAAGCCGGTGTCGATTATTATCGTAATTTAATTAAGGGTCTTTTAAAAGAAAATATCGAACCAGTTGTAACAATTTTCCATTGGGATACACCACAACCATTAGGAGAAATTGGAAGTTTTGTTAATCCAAAAATGGAACAAGTTTTTGTAGATTATGCTAATGTGGTATTTGAACAATTTGGAGATTTGGTAAAAACATGGATAACATTTAATGAACCGAAACAAACATGCCATGAAGGTTACGGTAATGGTGAAAAGGCACCCGGCATTCACTCATCCGGTTTAAAAGAATACCTATGTACCCATACTTTATTGAAGGCACATGCTCGTACTTGGCATCTTTACAATGAAACTTACAGAGCAATACAGGGTGGTAAAATTGGTATTACAATTGATGCATATTGGTATGAACCTGATGATGAACATAATCCTTTAGACCAAGATGCGGCCGAACGAGCTTTACAATTCCATGTAAAACATCAACCCACGTAGGAAAGTACATTTAACAACTGAAATCACTTTTTCCAGTTTGGTTGGTACGCTCATCCCATTTTCAATAGAAACTATCCTCAGGTAATGATTGACCGTGTCAAAAATCGAAGTCTACAAGAAGGCTATACCAAATCTCGATTACCGGAATTCACTGAAGATGAATTGGATTATATTAGTGGTACTTATGACTATCTTGGCTTAAACTTCTATACTACTAACAAGATAAAGTGGATAGAAGACGCTCCTATTGGCAATGCCAGTTTTGATAATGACTTATCTGTCTATATGTATCAAGATCCAAGTTGGAATACATCTGCCTCAGACTGGTTACGAGTTAGTAATTCTTGAAATTTGGTACAATAAATAAAACAACTTTCTTTTAACAATAGGTAACACCATGGAATTTCCGAAAAGTATTAAATTGGGTTAAAAACAATTTCAATGATCCTGAAATTATAATCACCGAAAATGGTGTTTCGGATCACGGTGAATTAGATGATCAATCAAGAATCGACTATTACAGAGTAAAGTAATCATTGAAAACCTTATCTAAAATTAGTAAACGAAGTTTGTAGGGACATCTCAATAACTTACTCAGTGCTATTTTAGATGATGGAGTTAACGCTAAAGGATACACAGCTTGGAGCTTGATGGATAATTTCGAATGGAAAGCAGGATACAGGTAATAGTCATATATGTAATAATAATAATAGTCATATTATTTGAGCTAAACGTCAAAATAGTTAAACTTTTATTTTTTTAGTGAGCATTTTGGTCTATATCATGTCAATTTTGATGATCCAGAAAGACCGAGAACCCCAAAAGCATCGGCCAAATGGTTTGCAAATGTAGTTTCAACTCACTGTGTTGAGAATTGTGACTAAATATAAAACATTGAAAAATTCATAAGTCAATTATTTGTAATGAATAAAATATTAATTAAATAAAGCAATCATTCATACTCATTGTATTCAGTAAAACATCAGCAGTAAAAAATAGTTCCCATATAATGCAATTAGATAAGAACTACTTAGACTTGCAGAAGGCTTTTTAAGTATTCAATAAGCTTTAAATCATACTTTCATTGTTGTTTGACTATGTTTGCCAAAGATCCAAGGACATATTAAATAATAATTCAGTCTCCGAGAAAAACTAGAACCAACATGAGAAAAGCAAAAATTAGACACAGATCAGCTCTTAGAGAAAATTTTGTGTTCTAAAAATCATTTCTACAGTAGAAGAAACGGGATTATAGAAACTCACTGTAACGGTTATTACAAGAAATTCAGCTGAAATTCAATTACAGCCAAAACTTACCAAACATTTCAACGTGTTTAATTTTTAATGCCCGATTCTAACAGTAACTGCTACAATCACAATAACCTTATGATTTTTTTTTATTTATGGCAACGGTACGATTACACAATTAACTCTTACTTGCTCAAGTTAACTTGTTTTCCATGTGTGCGAGAAGAACAGAAATTGTTCATAGTTTTTGTAAATTTTCATTTTGGAAAAAGTGAAGAATCCTGGAAAATAGTGGAGAATACTCATAGAAAAGTCACTCTATTGATATCTCATTCACTTTTTATGATACCAATCATTTGCTATCGTCCAACTGTCCCTATCTCCAAAAGTTTCTGAAGTGCCCTTCATTATCAGGCAGAAACATGCAATTAAAAACGAAAAAATCTAAAAACTTATTTTTTTTTAGAAAACCAATCCATACCACAAATATGGGATAATAATTAAATTAAAAATTATAAAAAGTAAACAAATCTTCCCATAAATTTATGGGAAGATCTGATGATTTTTATGATTTAGTGCTATCGCCCACGAACCGCACTTGCAGCGCTGCACGGCAGCGCTTAGCAGTTGGACCGCACAATTTACATGTATTCTTATGAGAGCGCGCCCACGAGCTGATCTTCAGCGCTGCTGCAGTGCCGCATCAGCGCCGCACTGATTTCCCGCCGAGGTGCGGCGCTTAGCAAAATGCAGCGCTGCACACGAAAAGTATTGTATTCAATGGGAGCCCGCCCACGAGCTGAACTGCGGCGCTGCTTTTCAGTTGAGAATTGTATGTTTAATGTAGGGGACGTTCATAAAAATGAATAATTTTGATATTGACTTGTTGATAATGGAAGTGGAAAATAGTCCATTCATTTGGGATAGCCGATGTAAGGGCTGCAGTATGTGCAGAATGTTGAACAACCCTTTTTGAGTTTTTAAAAATTAAAAAGGGATCAACACAATATTTTCTTTTATTTCTTCGATTTATTTTTCCTTTATATAATAACGCCAGACACAATGCTTCTTTTTCGAAATCCATTTTCATACGGAATTTCAATTCTTTTCCAATAATATCGATACCTGCGGTCGTTTCCAACTGCATGCAGTTGAGACAAACTGCATACAGTTGATACCGACCGCAGTGCGGTGCAGTCGTGCAGCGCTGCAAATGCGGTTCCTGGGCGCCTGGACTTATCAACTCAAAAATTATGAGCAATTTTTAAAAACACGAATATAATATTTACTGCGTAGGGTCATTACTAGCATTTCAAACCGAATGTTCGTTTGACCCTCTTGCGAACATCGAACAAGAAAATTGCCTTCAAGGTAAATTACTGCTAAGGTGTTCTTATGTTAAGTTACACTTTAATTGTTTTTCGAAGTTGCCCGTGGTTTGGGTGTTTAGTTTTGGCAAGATACTCTGTATATATATGACAGAAACTTGAAAATTTTGCGAAGATATTTACATTTATCTCCACTTAGAATTATCTGTTTGTACATTCATATCAAATCTATACTTTTTCTTTTGCATTTTTACATGGGTGCATTGATAAAGTTCCACTTAATGGAATAGTTTTTGATATATAAATCACACAATTCAAACTAGAAGTAAGTCAATACGATGTTCGCAGTTAATTTAATCGCATTGTGTTGTTTTGGGTAAGTCATAATATTAATCGGTTGTTTTATTAATTTTCCAATAAAGTTCCAATAACTTTAACAATTTACAGTGCAGCTTTTGCTGCTACCAATCGTCTCTTCGCTGCCGATTTTAAATTCGGTGTAGCAACAGCTTCTTATCAAGTTGAAGGTGGATGGAATGAAGATGGTAAAGGTGAAAATATTTGGGATCATATTTGCCACACAAATCCAGATTATGTAGTAAATCGTGACAATGGTGATATAGCATGTGATTCGTACCATAAATGGGAAGAAGATATTGCAAATATCAAAGCTTTAGGTGTTGATTTTTATCGTTTTTCTCTATCATGGTCAAGAATCTTACCAACTGGTTATGTTGACCAGATAAATCAAGCCGGTGTTGATTATTATCGTAATTTAATTAAGGGTCTTTTAAAAGAAAATATCGAACCAGTTGTAACAATTTTCCATTGGGATACGCCACAACCACTGGAAGAAGTTGGTGGTTTTCTTAATCCACAAATGGAACAATTTTTTGTAGATTATGCTAATTTGGTATTTGAACTATTTGGAGATTTAGTAAAAACGTGGATAACGTTCAATGAACCGGAAGAAACCTGCCATGAAGGTTACGGTGATGGTGAAAGGGCACCCGGCATTCACTCATCTGGTTTAAAAGAATACCTATGTGCCCATACTTTATTGAAGGCACATGCTCGTACTTGGCATCTTTACAATGAAACTTACAGATCAATACAGGGTGGAAAAATTGGTATTACTCTTAATACATTTTGGTATGAACCTGGTGATGAACAAGATCCTTTAGACCAAGAAGCTGCAGAACGTACTTTATTGTTTCACGTAATTCGTCAACCCTTGTACAAAAATAAATTTAACAACTTACATCACTTATTCTAGTTTGGTTGGTACGCTCATCCTATTTTCAAGAGAAACTATCCTCAGGTAATGATTGATCGTATCAAAAATCGAAGTCTACAAGAAGGCTATACCAAATCTCGATTACCGGAATTCACTGAAGACGAATTAGATTATATTAGTGGTACCTCTGACTATCTTGGCTTAAATTTTTATACCAGTTTTAAGGTCAAACCACTAGCTGAAGCTCCTATTGGCAATGTCAGTTTTGATAATGACTTATCTGTCTATACTTATCAAGATCCCAGTTGGAATACATCTGCCTCAGACTGGTTACGGGTTAGTAATTCTTAAAATTTGATACGATAAGTGATAAAACAACTTTCTTTTAACAATAGGTAACACCATGGAATTTCCGAAAAATATTAAATTGGATTAAGAATAATCTCAATGATCCCGAAATTATAATTACCGAAAACGGTGTTTCGGATCACGGTGAATTAGATGATCAATCAAGAATCGCTTATTACAGAGTAAAGTAATCATTGAAAACTTTATCTAAAATTAATAAATAAAATTTGTAGGGACATCTCAATACCTTATTGAGTGCCATATTAGATGATGGAGTTAACGTTACAGGATATACAGCTTGGAGCTTAATGGATAATTTCGAGTGGAGACGAGGTTACAGGTAACAGTTACATTTTCAGCTTATCATCAAAATGGGTGAACTTTTATTTCTTTAGTGAGCATTTTGGTCTTTATCAAGTTAATTTTGGTGATCCTGAAAGACCGAGAACCCCAAAAGCATCGACCAAATGGTTTGCAAATGTAGTTGCAACTCACTGTGTTGAAAATTGTGACTAAATATAAAGCATTGAAAGGTTCATAGGTCAATTATTTGTAATCAATAAAATATCAATCAAATAAAGCAATTGTTCATACTCATTGTATTCAATAAAACATCAGCAGTAAAAAATAGTTCCCATATAATGCAATTAGGTAAGAACCAATTAGAGTTCCAAAAGGCATTTTTCATTAAGCTTCATTCAATAAGCTCTAAAGCATACTTTCATTGTTGTTGGTCAACTATGTTTGCTAAAGATCCAATCTTTTAGAGAAACTAGACCCAACATGAGAAAAGGGTGACCTACATGTTTACGTAGGTTACGTGCTGTTTCACCAACACCCTTGGTTTGACTTGTTGAATTACGAACAATGTTCTATCTCTTAACTCTACACTTATTTTACAAGCGGTCATTGTCTGAATCCTGATCAGTGTTAACATATACATGTATAACAATAATTTAGTTAATGCGCACTAAAGTTTGTCATATCAGTTCTTTTTTCTAATAATCAGTTGTAGGACATAATTCGGTAGGAACAAGATATTTCGATGACATGTTGTAACATAATTAGTATTAAAATTTTCAAAATTCACACTTTATTCAAGAACTGCATAAGAGGCTAATCCCGCTTTTACAGATGAGTTATAAATGAACCTCTGCTTCAAAAATGATGATTTAGGAGCGTCCTGAAAATGTCAAACCAAATTGTTCATGTCAATCATGATTGAAAGTCTGAGGAAGTTTATAAGCTCCTCGAGATGAAGTACTGTAGGACGGAATCGTTATTATACAACTTGGTTTATGTCCTCAGTTAAAGAGACATCATTTGCTCCAGCAAATCTCAAACGAATGTTAAAGCTACAAAAATAATACCACAAGATGTATAATTTGAGAGGTTATTATAGAAGATCAAGTTATTGCTGTAAGATGCACGGGTCGGACATAACTACTGTACAGCCAATAACAAATAATTTTTAAAGGACTAAAATGTAGGACAGAATTTTGTTATAAATTGATTTTGATGATCCAGAACGAGCAAGAACTTCAAGAAAATCGGTGTATTACTATAAAGGAATTACAGCCTAGGCTCTGAAAATTCAAAATTGAATATACTAGTTAGTGTTCCCTTTTATTAGTACCAAACATCCGACAAATAGCACGTCGTTATAATTTTATCTATCATTAACAAATTAGGAATATTGTTGTCGTCAAGCGACAAGTACGTATAGCATATTTTTCAAAAATGCATGTAAAATATATCAAGTATTTCTCATAATGTTTCTACTTCAATTCAAAACTTTCTTTAATCAGATTTGAAAAATTATAAGAAAAAATTAAACAAAGATAAGCTTTTAGAAAAAAATTTGTATTTTGACAATCATTTTTACAGTTGGCGGAACTGGATTATAAAACTTCATTGTAACGCATATTACAAAAAATTCAGCTAAAAATTCAATTATAGCAAAAAAGCTTATCAAATCATTCAATATGTTTAATTTTTAACGCTCCATTTAATAGTAAATGCGACAATTATTATAACTTCATAATTTTTTTGTTATTTATGATAAGAGTACGGTTACACTATCGAGTATTTCTTGTTCAAGTTAACTTGTTTTCCATAAGTGACAGAAGGACAGAAACAGCTATTTCGATCCTTCTCACACTCATTGAAAAGAAGGTAACTTGAACAATTCAGCCATTTAGACGGATATCGACTGTGCAACCTGAAGATAGTAACCACAACTTCATCTCTCGGTATATTCAAGCAATCTTACGAATATGCAGGGCTGTTCGGCCAAAACCAAACACCCAGAAGATGGAGGATTTCTAAAAAAAATAAAGTGTAACGTTGCACAAGAACACCTCAGCATTAATTCAGCCGTTTATTTTGAAAGTGGTGTAAGTCCACTTTTGAGTAAAATGGAGAAAACAGGTGATCTACGTATACTTTAGTGTGAATCGTTTATTTATACAAAATTCACGGTTCATATGTTAAACTATCCATTGCATAGCTATTGATTACCTAAAACGTCAAATATCTCGAAATTAACAAACATGAACTTGCACCACTTTCAAAATAAACGGCTCAACTTACCTTTAGGGAATTTTCGTACGCGATGTCTGCAAAAGGGCCAAAGGAACATTCAATTTGAAATCTCTCTAATGACCCTATATCGTAACTGTTAGATTCGTATTGAGCGACACGAATTACATATGGCTGTCATTCTTGTTTTCAAAAATTGCACAAAGGTTTTGTGAATTTTCATTTGAGGAGAAGGGAAGAATCCTGAAAAACGGTGGAGAATAGACATAGAAAAGTCACGTCTGTTGATATCTCATTCACTTTTTATAATACCAATCATTTGCTATCGTCCAACTCTTCCTATATCCGGAAGTTTCTGAAGAGCCTTTCATTATCCGGCAGAAACATGCATTTAAAAAACGAAAAAATCTCAAAAACTATGGGAAATTTTTCAAAACACGGATTTAAGATTTACCGCATAGGGTCATTACAAAGATTCCAAATCGAATGTTCGTTTGGCCCTTTTACGAACATTGAACAAGAAGACTCCCTTAGGATAAATTAATGTTGAGGTGTTCTTATGTAAAGTTACAATTTAATTATTTTTCGAAGTCGTCCGTCTTTTGGGTGTTTAGTTTTTGCCGGACACTCTGTATATATATGACAGAAACTTGAAAATATTGCGAAGATATTTACACTTATCTCCACTTAGATATTATCTGTTTGTACATACATATCAAATCTACACTTTTTCTTTTGCATTTTTACATGGATCCATTGATAAAGTTCCACTCAATGAAGTAGTTTTTGATATATAAATCACACAATTCAAACTAGAAGTAAATCAATACGATGTTCACAGTTAATTTAATCGCATTGTGTTGTTTTGGGTAAGCCATAATATTAATCATTTGTTTTATTAATTTTACAATAAACTTTCAATAACTTCAACAATTTACAGTGCAGCCTTTGGTGCTACCAATCGTCTCTTCCCTGCCGATTTTAAATTCGGTGTAGCAACAGCTTCATATCAAGTTGAAGGTGGATGGAATGAAGATGGTAAAGGTGAAAATATTTGGGATCATATTTGCCATACAAATCCAGATTATATCCTAAATCGTGATAATGGTGATATAGCATGTGATTCGTACCATAAATGGGAAGAAGATATTGCAAATGTCAAAGCTTTAGGTGTTGATTTTTATCGTTTTTCTCTATCATGGTCAAGAATCCTACCAACTGGTTATCCTAATCAAATAAATCAAGCCGGTGTTGATTATTATCGTAATTTAATCAAGGGTCTTTTGAATGAAAATATCGAACCAGTTGTAACAATATTCCATTGGGATACGCCACAACCATTAGAAGAAATTGGAGGTTTTATCAATCCACAAATGGAACAATTTTATGTAGATTATGCTAATGTAGTATTTGAACAATTTGGAGATTTAGTAAAAACATGGATAACGTTCAATGAACCGGAAGAAACCTGCCATGGAGGTTACGGCATTGGTGAAAAGGCACCTGGCATTCACTCATCCGGTTTAAAAGATTACTTATGTGCCCATACTTTATTGAAGGCACATGCTCGTACTTGGCATCTTTACAATGAAACTTATAGAGCAATCCAGGGTGGAAAAGTTGGTATTACTATAGATGCATTTTGGTGTGAACCTGATGATGAACATAATCCTCTAGACCAAGAAGCTGCCGAACGTGCTTTACAATTTCACGTAATTCGTTAACTCTTGTAGGAAAATAAATTTAACAACTTAAATCACTTTTTCAAGTTTGGTTGGTACGCTCATCCTATTTTCAATAGAAACTATCCTCAGGTAATGATTGATCGTATCAAAGACCGGAGTCTACTAGAAGGCTATAACACATCTCGATTACCTGAATTCACTGAAGATGAATTAGATTATATTAGTGGGACTTATGACTATCTTGGCTTAAATTTTTATACCAGTTATAAAATCAAACCAATAGCAGAAGCTCCTATTGGTACGGTGAGTTTTGATAATGATTTATCCGTTTACTCATTTCAAGATCCCAGTTGGAATACGTCGGCTTCGGAAAACCTAAAGGTATTAATAGTCTTAAAATCTAATTTAAAAATGATAACAAAATATTGTTTCAACAATAGGTAACACCATGGAATTTCCGAAAATTACTAAATTGGATCAAAAACAACTTTAATGATCCTGAAATTATAATTACCGAAAATGGTGTTTCGGATCACGGTGAAATAGATGATCAATCAAGAATCGATTATTTAAGAGTAAAGCAATTTTAGAAAACTTTATCCAAAATTCATAAATAAAATTTGTAGGGACATCTCAATAACTTATTGAGTGCTATATTAGAAGATGGAGTTAACGTTAAAGGATATACAGCTTGGAGCTTGATGGATAATTTCGAATGGAAATCAGGATACAGGTAATAGGTTTATTGTTTAAAGTGAGCGTCAAAATGTGTAAACTTTTATTTTTTAGTCAGAAATTTGGTCTTTATCAAGTTAATTTTGATGATCCTGAAAGACCGAGAACTCCAAAAGCATCGACCAAATGGTTTGCAAATGTAGTTGCAACTCACTGTGTTGAGAATTGTGACTAAATATAAAGTATTGAAAAGTTCATAAGTCAATTATTTGAGAATAATTGAAGTAATTGTTCATACCCATTGTATTCAATAAAACATCAACAGTAAAAAATTGTTCCCATATAATGCAATTAGATAAGAACTAATTAGACTTGCAAAAGGCATTTTAAGTATTCAATAAGCTTTAAATCATACTTTCATTGTTGTTGGTCAACTATGTTTGCCAAAGATCCAAGGACATATTAAATAAAAATCCAATCTCTGAGAAAAACTAGAGCCAACATGAGAAAAGGGTGATCCTACATACTTACGTAGGTCACGTGCTGTTTCACTAACACCGTTGATTTCACTCGTTGAATTACCGACACTGTTCTATCTCTGAACTCTACACTTATGTTACTAGCGGTCTTGATCAGTTGAGCTAACGAAACTATTTTCTATCTTTATGTGCGTTGGGGTTACGGCTTTTCAATGTAAAATTAGTGATCTCGTTAGCCGCCGGGACCTGGCTGCCTAGTGCATTGGGGCTCTTAGTCATTGTCTGAATTCTGATCAGTGTTAACATACATATGTATAATAATAATTTAGTTAATGCGCACTATAATTTATCAAATCAGTTCAATTTTTCTAATAATAAGTTGTAGGACATAATTCGGTAAAAATTAAATATTTCGATGATATGTTGCAACATAATTAGTATTAACATTTTCAAAATTCACTCATAATTCAGGAAGTGCATAAAAAGTTAATACCACTTTTATAGCTAAGCTACAAATTATCATTGGCTTCAAATTTGATAATTTAGAAGCGTCTTGAAAATGTCAAACCCAATTGTTCATATCAATCATGGTTGAAAGTGTGAAGAAGTTCATAATCTTTTCGAGATGAAGTGCTCTAGGCTAAAGCTTTTATTATACAACTTGGTTGATGTCATCAGTTAGAGAGACATCATTTTCTCCAGCGGATCTCTAACGACAGTAAAGCTACGAAAATAATACGACGACAAGATATATCATTTGAGAGAAGTTTATTATGGAAGATCAACTTAATGCTACAAGATGCACGGGTCGGACATAATTACTGTATAACCTTTATCACATAATTTTAAAATCCCTTTCCCTTTTATTAGTACCAAACACCCGACAAACAGCACGCCGTTATAATTTTATCTATGATTAATAATTAGGAATATTGTTGTCGTCAAGCGATCGCTACGTATAAAATATTTTTCAAAAATTCATAGAAAAAATATCAAGTATTTCTCATAATGTTTCCACTTCAATTCAAAACTTTCTTTAATCAGATTTGAAAAATTCAATTATAGCAAAAAAGCTTATCAAATCTTTCAATATGTTTAATTTTTAATGCTCCATTTGATACTCGTAGTAGGTAGCTGCTACAATTATTATAATTTCATCAATTTTTTTGTTATTTATGATAAGGGTAATATTACACTATCAGGTATTACTTGTTCAAGTTAACTTGTTTTCAATAAGCGACAGCAAAATAGAAACAGTTATTTCTATCCTTCTCACACTTATATAAAAAAGATGACTTGAACAATTCAGCCATTTAGACGGATTTCGACTGTGCAACCTGAAGACAATAACCACGGCTTCATCGCCCGGTATATTCAAGCAATATTACGAATAAACAGGGCTGTACAGTCAAAACTAAACACCCGAAAGACGCCGGATTTCTAAAAAAATTATAGTGTAACGTTGCACAAAAACACCTCAGCATTAATTTATCTCAAGGAAACATTCGGGCGCAATGTCTGCAAAAGGGCGAAACGAACATTCACTTTGAAATTTCTCTAATAACCTTATATCGCAAACTGTTAAATTCGTATTCAGCGACACCAATTTCGTATGGCTGTCATTCTTGTTTTCAAAAATTGCACAAAGGTTTTGTGAATTTTCATTTGGGATAAAGTGAAGAATCCTGGAAAACGGTGAAGAATAGCCATAGAAAAGTCACTCTATTGATATCTCATTCACTTTTTATGATACCAATCATTTGCTATCGTCCAACTCTCCTTATGTCCGGAAGTTTATGGAGTACCTTTTATTATCCGGCAGAAGCATGCAATTAAAAAAAGAAAAAATCTCAAAAGCTATGTGGAATTTTTCGAAACACGGATTTGATATTTACCACATAGGGTCATTACAAAGATTCAAAATCGAATGTTCGTTTGGCCCTTTTACAAACATCGAACAATAAAATTCCCTTAGGGTAAATTAATGTTAAGGTGTTCTTATGTAAAGTCACAAATTAATTATTTTTCGAAGTCGCCCGCCTTTTGGGAGTTCAGTTTTGGCCGGACACTCTGTATATATATGACAGAAAATTGAAAATATTGCGAAGATATTTACACTTATCTCCACTTAGATATTATCTGTTTGTACATTCATATCAAATCTACACTTTTTCTTTGGCATTTTTACATGGGTGCATTGATAAAGTTCCACTTAATGGAGTAGTTTTTCATATATAAATCACACAATTGAAACTAGAAATGAATCAGTACGATGTTCACGGTTAATCTAATCGCACTGTGTTGTTTCGGGTAAGCCATAATATTAATCATTTGTTTTATTAATTTTACAATAAACTTTCAATAACTTTAACAATTTACAGTGCAGCTTTTGCTGCTACCAATCGTCTCTTCCCTGCCAATTTTAAATTCGGTGTAGCAACAGC
>JAZBGY010000775.1:0-34266 GCA_037414755.1 Lydus trimaculatus | reverse complement strand
GTTGTTGTTATTTAATAAACAGCTATCAACTATTGCTGCACCGATTTTATTGTTACTACGATGGCTGATCATCTTGTTGATGGGCCACCAAGTGCCAAACGGCAGAAACTTGACCCCTTTCAAGGGGCCACGGATTCTTCAGGTAAGCATTTGAAATTAACCAAATTTGTTGTGTTTATTTATGTGTGTACACCGCCTTGGGTTGTATAAAATGCATTCTAGTCGCGTGTTTATATTTTTCTGGTTTTAATCGAAGAGACAGCATGTATTTTGGTCAACGCGGGAGAGAGGCGTTCCTCCGTATCACCAAATACATATACACACACATCCATACATACATGCACTCGTACCACAATTTTGACATTTCTTTTTTTTTTCTTTTTCATCCAATTCCACAGTAACAGGTGATGTAATTTCATAATGTCGTATTATCCCCAGTAATTATTGCTGTCTCTTCTGTTTTTGAATTGTTCTTTTGGTGGTTATTATTGTTAATTTATAAAAGACGACGGTGTCATCGCCGTCGCCACCACCACCGCCGCCGTCGTCGTCGTCTTAGCGCGCCATGACAACAAACCGCGACGCTCTATTCTTCGTGTCATCTTCTTGCACTAATCAGAAAACATTGTTGATTACTGATTTATTCACATGATCATTTTTTATATAGATAGAGCATTTATTCAAATATTTATGTGCATGCTACCTACCTACCCTACCACACTACAATCTTTAGTTAGGGTCGTCGTTGTTTTGATGCATGTTGTTTTTTTTTTTTGCAACAAATGCATGTAAATATCTGTTTTTTGCAATATTAACATCTTTGCATTTTTGTGAAATTTAGAATGATTTTAGATAAATTCATAGAATTATAGAAAAAGTTGCCCCCAGAAGAAAACAGCCTCCATGATTCCGTTAATAATTATTTTATAAATAAAATAATTTTTATAAAATTTTGTTTAAATAAAAGTGATCTGTCAAAAACATAACCTACAATTTTTGACAGTTGCCAAACAAATTTTTTTTGTTTATTTACCTGTATATCAACAATACATGCTTTAAGCTTTATTATTATTAATATTTTATCATTTAATTGATAAGAATTGGGGCTTTTACATTCTTGTTTTTTTCTTCACAATTAAAGGGTTATTTGGATTAATTTTATATTTATTTATTTAATTTAATTTAATTTTTTTTATAATTTAATTTATAATTAAAAGTAGATGGTATTTGGAGTAATTTATTTATACCTAACTATATATATATACATATTAGCTTACAACTACGGCTTGGGCTCAACACAGGGCCTATCGTCACCAATGGGTGGTGGTTTTGTCTCCAATCCGACCCAGCAACAGTGGAACTTGTGCCATCAGCAAAGTAAATACAATTACAAAAAGAATAATAATTAAAAAAACTTTTATTTTCCTCCAAAACTAACATTAATTCTTAATATAAATAATAATTAATTAATTTAAACTGAAAAGAAAATTAACAATTAAACTTACAATTTCCTTCTTTCCAAATAGATTTTTTTTTTTTTTAGTATATTTTGTGTATAAATAATAGTTTTTGTTGTAAAGATTTGTTGAAATAAAATGCAGCATGTTGTGTTGTAGTGAATATGCTTTTGATTATTATTTTTAATTTAATTTATGATCCTTGCTTGTGATTTTGTTTTGTAAAAATTGTAATTCTGTTATTACAACAATGATTTCTATGGTAGTTTTGTACTTTGAGCATATACACTCAACCCAATATTTGTCTGTTATCCGCTTATATTTTGTTATTATTATTATTATTATTATTATTATTGTTAGGTGATTAATATCGGTTTGTTAAAGTGTTGGAAGATTTATTTTCTTTATTTCCACTTTAACAAGCTGATCGCTTTGTTAAAATGCAAGATGTTGTTTAATATTTACATTTTTGTTTTTGTTTATGTTTAGATGTTCTATCAAATACGGATATGTTCGACTTAGAAAATGATCTACCAGATGAATTGATGTGGAGTCTACCAGAGAATATGGGTAATTCAAAACCACCACCTCATGGTCCTGGACCTGGTCCAGGGACAATGCAAAATGGCATTGAAAGTAATGATAGTAATAATTTAAGACAAATACAACTTAATCATATGTTACAACAAGTAAATCAACAGGTGAATTTCATAATTTCTATAATAAATTTATACTTTTATTATAATTATTATTGTTTTTTTGTTTGTTTTGTTTTCTATAGAGCAATAAAGGTTTAATAAGTAATGCTTTAGCAATGGCTGGTGGACAATTAAGTAATAAAAGTCCAAATTTACAATCACCACCAAATGTATCAGTAGCTAAAAGCAATGTTGTTGATCAAATGAATTTAGGTAATTTACCAACAAGCATTTCAAATAATGCTGCATTACAAACAATAGCAAATAATGGTACATCACCACAAGTAATGAGTTCAATTCAAGGTAATTTTTCTATACAAAAAAAAATATATTTAATTTAATAAATAAATCTGATGTAATTATTTATTAAAAATTTCTTTAGGTATAAATAATAACAATAATAATAATAATAATAATAATAGTGCTGGTGGTAATATGATAATGACAAATAGTAGTATGAGTACAATGGCTGGAATGGCTGGTGGTGGTCTTGTTGTTAGTAGTACAGTTAATAAACCATTAAATAATACAGCAAATATGATGGCACCTGGTCAACCACATTTACCTGGTAATCATACAGTACCACCACAAGCTATACAAAATGGTCCAATGATGAATCGTGTAACTATGCAACATTTAAATGCTGCACGTGCTCCACCAGGTCCACATGGTGTACATCCATTAGGACCTCGAATGCAACCACCTGGTATTATGCAATTAAGTGGTAGTACTGTAGGTCAAGGTATGCCTGGTAATACTCCATATTCATATCCAAATCCAAATGCTGGTGGTCCACAAGGTAAATTCTAAATTATTACTACTATTATTTAATTTTTTATTCAATGTTTTTAATTGTTAGGTGTTGCAACACCACAAACTCATACAAATAAATTAGGAATGCCTCAAGCAAGATTTGGTGGTCCAGCAGGTCCTGTAAATCCTGCTGCTAGTGGTGGTGGTGATGGTGCTATGGCTCAAACTCAATTACCAGCACCATCACCAGCTCAACCACAATCTGGAGCACCATCTGGTTCACAACCGGGACCACAAACAGCAACACAAAATCAGGGTACAGCCCCATCATCGACGGGTAAGACTTTTTTTGTTGAAATAAGAAAAAAAATGTAATCAGTGTTTCTCTTTTTTGTTAGAATTTATGTGTATATCGATAAGCATGTAATATGACTATCTCTTTCAATCTATGTACTTACTCACTCTCTCTCTTATTTCGTTACTTTCTATTTATGTACTTTATAGTTTGTTTTCTATGTAGTGCATGCATTTGTCTGACATTGTTCCTTCATATTACATTTTCTAGCAGATCCAGAGAAACGCAAGTTGATCCAGCAACAACTAGTTTTATTACTTCATGCCCATAAATGTCAAAGAAGAGAATCACAAGCTAATGGTGAAACATGGCAATGTACATTACCACATTGTAAAACAATGAAGAATGTTTTAAATCATATGACAACATGTAATGCTGGTAAAAGTTGTTCAGTGGCACATTGTAGTTCATCAAGACAAATTATAAGTCATTGGAAACATTGTACAAAAATGGATTGTCCTGTTTGTTTACCATTAAAACAAGCTGATAAGAATCGTAATAATAATCCAAATGGTAAGTAAGATTCATATATAGAAATTCTTTTCGTTATCATCATGAAAATGATTACGTAATAGATAATAATCGAAATTGTTTATGATAATTACATAAAATTGAAATAATTTGAATAAAATAAATCGTAGGGGATATTATTACGAATACGATATGTAATCTGTTTTCTTGATAAAATTTATAGAAACAAATATTCTGTTATGATAAAGTTAGTATTGAATAACATTTGTTGAGTCATAATTTTCTGTTTTTACTTTTTAGCTGCTGCAAATCCTCCACAAAGTACACAATCATTAAATCCTTCCGCTACCGATATGCGAAGGGCATATGATGCCTTAGGTATTCAATGTCCAACAACTGGAACTGGTGCTACACCATCTGGTCTAATACCAAATCCTGTTGCTCAACCACGACCTGGTTTAAGACTTCCATTACAAGGTGCACCAAATATGCCGGCAAGTATAGGTGGTGTACGTACAATGGCACCGTCACAAACACAACCAGCACCCAATGTTAGTTTACCATTGGGTAGTGATTCAACACCAAGTTCTAATCAAAATACAAATCAAACAAATGCAAATCTTCAGGGTGTATCGAATGTTATGTTTGGTTTAACAAATGATACAACTGGACCAGGACTTGTTGGTAATCAATTACCTGGAGGTTTACAAGCTGGTCAAGTAACAGCATCACCAGTACAAGGGACCAAAGAGTGGCATCAATCAGTCACACCTGATCTCCGTAATCATTTAGTACATAAATTAGTACAAGCAATATTTCCTACACCTGATCCACAAGCGATGCTTGATAGAAGAATGCATAATTTAGTAGCATATGCTAGAAAAGTAGAGGGGGATATGTATGAAATGGCCAATTCTAGATCTGAATATTATCATTTATTAGCTGAGAAAATTTATAAAATTCAAAAAGAATTAGAAGAGAAAAGACAGAAACGTAAAGAACAACAACAGATGCAACAGCAGCAAACACAAGCTCCACAAATTAGACCAACATTACAAGGTGCTGTATCAGGAGTTGTTCCTAGACCACCTGGTGTTCCCAATGTACCTGGAACATTACCTCAACAACAGCCACAACCGCAACAACCACAGCAACAACAACCACAACAACAACAGGCGCAACAGACACAGCAACAAGCAGCCGCTGGATTACGTAGTGGTTCTCCAGCTCTTACTGGTGGCAATTTAGGTGGTATTGGTGTATTAAATCAAGCTGGCAATAGACTGATGTTTCAAGTTCAAAACGCCCAACAAAATCAACAACAATCTAATGTTGTTGGTTTACCAGGACCTAGTCCTACTACTAATAGTAATCCAGGATTATCACCATTTGGTCAATCAATTTCATCACAAAGCAATAATACCACTGTTACATCATCAAATAATCAATTTGTTACAAGTAATGGTCCTGTAAGTTTACCACAAGTATCACCTGCTAGTAATGCTCCACAACAAAATCAATTCAATGATGTGCTTAAAAATCGATTAGCACCATCACCATCAGCATTTGGTTTACAACAAAATCAAGGATTACCTCAACAATCACAAGCTCAATTGAATAATAATTTAACAAATTCAACTCGAATATCAGTTACACCAAATCAAGAATCTGTTCCAACACCACATAATACATCAGCTGGACCAAAATCAGTTAGTTCATCACGTGGTGCATCACCAGCACCAGCAACACCAATTCAATCATCACCAGCAACTGCAGCTAGTCTTGGTAAAGGTATGAGTAGTGCTGAACGTGCTGCACAAAATGCCTCAAGACAATCATCAATATCATCACAAATGGCAGCAATTTCAGCTGCACAAGATCATGAAAATGATTCACCATCACCATCTGGTGGTGTTAAAGGTAAATTAGATCAAATAAAAGATGAAAGTTGTTCATTAGAAACAAAACAATTTAAACAAGAAATTGATGATGATCAATCACAAAATGATATTGGCGGCGGTGGTGGTGGTGGTGGTGGTAAAAGTATAAAAAGTGAATTAAAAATGGATATTAAAACAGAAATTAAAACTGAACCAATGGATGACTGTGAGAATAAAATTAAAGAAGAACTACATTTGAAAGATGAAAATGCTGTCTCAGATAATTCAGCTGATGGAAAATCATCAATATCAGATCCTACACTAGTTCCTATGGGCGGTATAGATAGTAAGAAACCACAGAAAAAATGTAGTAAGTTACATTTACATTGTTGTTTAATTTTTGTTGTTTTATTTATTTCGATTTTCTATTAGTATTCAAACCGGATGAATTAAGACAAAAATTAATGCCAACATTAGAGAAATTGTATAGACAAGAACCGGAAAGTATACCATTTAGACAACCGGTAGATCCGCATGCCTTAAATATACCGGATTATTTTGATATTATTAAAAGACCAATGGATTTATCAACAATTAAGAAAAAACTTGATATCGGTCAATATACAGATCCATGGGAATATGTTGATGATGTATGGTTAATGTTTGATAATGCTTGGTTATATAATCGGAAAACAAGTAAAGTTTACCGTTATTGTACAAAAGTACGTGATTTATTTATTGGATTTATTAATTATTATTTGATTATTAATTTTATTATTGGTTGTTATTATAGTTGTCTGAAGTATTTGAAAGGGAAATTGATCCAGTAATGCAATCAATGGGTTACTGTTGCGGTAGAAAGTATACGTTTAATCCTCAGGTACTTTGTTGTTATGGAAAACAATTGTGTACGATACCAAGAGATGCAAAGTATTTCAGTTATCAAAATAGGTATGTATTGTTGTTTTTTCTTTCTGTTTTTTAAAATGATAATAAACGGTTTATTTGCTTATTTAATATTTTTGAAAAGTCATCAGATGCATGTTGTATCCATCATCCTAATTGAATAGAAAATTGTTAGATATTCTCAAATATCACCCTACCAATTTTTTATTTGATGATCAGTAATTGCCTTATCAATGATTTAAATACAATTTGCACTATTATTGCATTTAGAAACGGTAAATCAAACCTATAGTATGGGTATAGAAGTAGACCAATTATTATTAATAATAATTACCTGAGCAATTTTAAACATGTTATTATTACTGAGAATTTAGTTTGGTAATTGTTATTGAAAACCATCCACCCATATAATTCTCAGTTGATGTTTTTTTGTTTAAACTTCCATCGGGTATATAAGCACTAATTTAAAATTGCTTCTAACACAAAATCATCTCTTTTTGTTCCTCCTATTTGATCTCATCCTTCACCCCATGCCATTTTAACTTTTGGCTTGGTGTGTTATGCTTGCGTGTCTGTGGTGCGTTTTTATGATGATAACGCAGTCTAAAAGCATATGGACTCGGCTCTGACAGATACACCTTTTGCCAAAAATGTTTCAACGACATCCAGGGGGATACTGTCACGTTAGGTGATGATCCAACACAAGCTCAAACGTAAGTTATATACGTATATACGTAAGAAAAAAAAGTAATAAAATAAATTTTTAGAGCAATAAAAAAGGACCAATTTAAAGAAATGAAAAATGATCATCTAGAGATGGAGGCATTTGTTCATTGTACGGATTGTGGTAGAAAATTACATCAAATTTGTGTATTACATAATGAAAATATATGGACACAAGGTTTTACTTGTGATGAATGTTTGAAAAAGAAAGGACAAAAACGACGTGATAATAAATTCAATGCAAAACGTTTACCAGTAACAAAACTTGGTTTTTATATTGAGACAAGAGTTAATAATTTTTTGAAGAAAAAAGAAGCAGGTGCCGGTGAAGTGTTAATACGTGTTGTATCAAGTTCAGAGAAAGTTGTTGAAGTTAAACCTGGAATGAGATCGAGATTTGTTGAAACTGGTGAATTAGCATCAGAATTTCCATATAGAGCAAAAGCATTATTTGCATTTGAAGAAATTGATGGTGTTGATGTATGTTTCTTTGGTATGCATGTGCAAGAATATGGTTCAGAATGTCCACCACCAAATACACGACGAGTTTATATTGCATACCTTGATTCTGTTCATTTTTTCAAACCTCGCCAATTTCGAACTGCTGTTTATCATGAAATCCTTTTGGGTTATATGGATTATGTGAAACAATTAGGGTATACAATGGCTCATATATGGGCATGTCCACCATCTGAAGGTGATGATTATATTTTTCATTGTCATCCTATTGAACAAAAAATCCCAAGACCTAAGAAATTACAAGATTGGTATAAGAAGATGCTTGATAAAGGAATTATTGAAAGAATCGTTCTTGATTATAAGGCAATTTTTATATTGATTTTCTTTTATAAAATATTAAATTTCATTTGATTTTAGGATATTTTGAAACAAGCAATGGAAGATAATCTTCGTTCAGCTGCAGATCTTCCATATTTTGAAGGTGATTTTTGGCCAAATGTTCTTGAAGAAAGTATAAAAGAGTTGGATCAAGAGGAAGAGGAAAAAAGGAAACAAGCGGAAGCAGCAGAAGCAGCCGCTAATGCAGTATGATTCATTTTTAGTCAACATTAGAATAATTTTTAAGAAATGATTTGATATTTTTTTTAGATATTTTCATTGAATGAAGAATGTGAAACTGGACCTGATGGTAAGAAAAAAGGTCAAAAGAAAGCAAAGAAAAGCAATAAATCAAAAGCTAATCAACGAAAAAATAGTAAAAAATCTAATACACCTCAAACTGGTAATGATTTATCAGCAAAAATATTTGCTACTATGGAAAAACATAAAGAAGTATTCTTTGTAATTAGATTACATTCAGTTCAATCTGCTGCCAGTTTAGGGGTAAGTAATATTTGTTATAAAATTGATAATATAAAATAAAAATAAAAATCTACAATTATTTATTGTAGCCAATTCACGACCCGGATCCATTCATCAATTGTGATTTAATGGATGGACGTGATGCATTTTTAACTTTGGCTCGTGAAAAACATTATGAATTTTCATCATTACGTCGAGCTAAATTCAGTACAATGTCAATGTTATATGAATTACATAATCAGGGACAAGATAAGTTTGTATATACTTGTAATCATTGTAAAGGACATGTGGAAACACGTTATCATTGTACTGTTTGCGATGATTTTGATCTTTGTATACAATGTTATGAGAAAGAAGGACATCCACATAAAATGGAAAGATTAGGTTTTGATTTGGACGATGGTTCGTCACCGAGCGATCCGAAACAAGTTAATCCACAAGAGGCTAGAAAATTATCAATACAGAGGTGTATACATTCATTGGTGCACGCATGTCAATGTCGTGATGCTAATTGTCGTCTGACTAGTTGTCAGAAAATGAAACGTGTTGTTACTCATACTAGAAATTGTAAACGAAAAACAAATGGTGGCTGTCCAATTTGTAAACAGTTGATAGCTTTATGTTGTTATCATGCTAAACATTGTCAAGAAACCAAATGTCCTGTACCATTCTGTTCTAATATTAAACATAAATTAAAACAACAACAATTACAACAACGATTACAACAAGCGCAATTATTAAGAAGACGAATGGCTGTTATGAATACAAGAACAGTATCACAATGTAATGCAATACCGGGTGCTAATAATGTTGCTTTAACATCTAGTGTACAATCAGTTGTACCTGGTGCTGTAAGTCCTGCCAATTCAATGAATTCCCCAAATATGGGTAATACTAGTATGGCAATACAATCACCTCATCAACCAGGAATCGGTCTCAAACCTGGAACTCAAACACCACCAGCTAATGTTCTTCAAGTTGTTAAACAAGTTCAAGAAGAGGCTGCCAGACAACAAGCACCACATGTTGGTTATGGCAAAGTTACTCCAGGTACTGGAGTACCCGGTCAAAATATGCCTCCTCCACAATTACGTTTAAGTCATTTGGGAACTGATCAAGGTATATTTATTATTAATAAATATTCATATTTAAGAAAATCTATATTTATTATTAATTATTATAGGAGGCAATTTGTTACCTATGGGACAATGGCAACAAAGGTATCCAGGTGGAGCTGGTCAAGGTGTTCGTCAACCTGGACCACAAATGTTACAACAACAACCACAAATGGGCCAAACACCAATGCAAGGAAATCAAACTGCTGTTCGACCTGGTACTGGTGGCATAACAAATCCTCCAAATGCAATGCAAAAACAAGCTCTACAACAATTAATGCAAACATTAAGATCACCACAATCACCTGAACAACAGCAACAAATTCTCAGTATTTTAAAATCGAATCCTCAACTAATGGCAGCTTTCATTAAACAAAGACAGGTTAGTTGAAATAAAATTGATGAAAATAGTACCAAATCAGAAGATAATTTTTATGTATGTCGTACGTACTTGAAATGCCCATCAAAATCATTGATCCTCTATGATATTATACCTTCTTCCTGATTCAGTCAGTAGATGGTTCTCGTGTATATGTTGTTATTACATCTTGCGTTGACATTATTTTAATTTTTACAGCAAGCTCAACTACAACAAGCCGGTGCTGCAGGTGTTGGAGGTACTCCACCACAACAGTTACAACATATGTTAAGTCAACAACAGAATCCAGCCCAACATCAAAATAGACTGCAAATGCAGGGTGGTATGCTTGGACAAGGTGCTGCTCAAGGTTTGAATCAAGGTGCACCAAATCAGCAATTAACACAACAGCAACAACAACAACAACAATGGTATAAACATCAACATATGTTAGCACTTCAACGTCAGCAACAACAACAGCAAGCTCAACAGCAGCAACAACAACAGCAACAACAAGCTCAACAACAACAGCAGCAGCAACAACAACAACCGTTCCAACAACCATCTGCTTTGCCTTCGTATCAACAAAGACTGCCGGCGATTCGACAACCGCATATGAATTATAATAATTCTTATAATGATCAGCAATATCCACCAATGCAGGGCCTAAAACCAACACCTCCGCCAGTGCCATCACCACAAGGTGTTATGGGGCCACCTCAAGGTGGTATATCAGTACAACAACAACAACAATTAATGCAAAGTGTACGTAGTCCACCACCGATAAGGAGTCCACAACCAAGTCCTTCATCGCGACCGTCACCTAGTCCAAGAAATCAGGCGGTACCAAGTCCTAGAGGGCCTCAACCATCACCACATGATATGGCAACGTCGGAAATGTTATTAGGACAAAATCACACAGGAGCATTGCTGCCACATGCATCACCAGTTGGTACAAATCAGGAAACAGGTGAAGTGCCTACAATGACACTTCAAGATCAACTTAGTAAATATGCAGAAGAACTTTAGTGGTGAGTGTTGGCGCAAACCTTGTCTTTCCAACGAACTAGCAATGGTGCTGTGTGATTATTATTATTTTTTATTTTATTTTATATTTCTTTTATAAAACGTACATATAATAAAGTGATGATAATATAATGATAATTGTATAATGTATACTTAATTTTGTGACTTTGAATAATGTAGCTAATGTAAATAAGTGTAGATTTTTAATCTAAACGGACTTATGTATTTTTAATTGTACATATGTTTAATACAATTGTATAAATAATTATAAATAATATTAGTGAAAAAATGTTTACCTTATGATGATGATGATGATGTGAATGATGAAGATACCTAAAAGTATTTGGCTTGCGAGGCTGTGTTTTTAACTTAAAAACGGATTGTTACCTGCGGAGGGTAGACTTGACATAGCTATGCACTGTTGCTATTATTTTTGTTTGTTTTCTTTTCTTCTTATAAATTAAAATAATTAAAACTATAAATTCGTGACAAGTTTATTGAAATGAAAATAGTGATGCTGTAAAATATAGCAAAAAAATTTTTACCGAGACTTTAAGTGTCGTGTCGGTAGCTATTGTGATGGTGGCTAAATTGCCCCTTATTTGTTTTTTCTTTTCTTTTTTTTTCTATAATACATATATATATATTTATAATTTATATATCGTCTTGTTTTTCATGTGTTACATTCCACGCGTGTGGAGTGGTGCTGGCACCTGACAATCTTGACTCCGCCAGTGCAATACTTACACAACACTCCATCCTAATTTATTACTGAACATACATCAAGTAGATTAATTAGTGTTAAGTATTATATAAAAAAGAGAAATAAAAATATTTAAACAAAAACAATTATTCCATGTATCTTATAACACTTTCTTTTGTTGTTGATTTTTTGATCCTAAACGAAAACTACCATCAGGAAACTGTTTTATTTTTTTGTTTTTATAAAAACGTTTAGGCAAAACGGAGAGACTTTTATCTAGCGAAATGGTTCAACCAAATCTTTATTGTGTTTTATTATTATTATTATTATTTATTTATATCTTATAAAATTCATGTTTTTTTTTCTTTAAAATTGTTTTGTATATGATGATATTTAATGTATTTCCTTTAAATAACAAGATTTTTACAAAGCCATAATTTGTGATTATGAGTTTTAATCAAATTGTTATAAAAGTATATTGATAACGACAAAAACACCTTAATCCTCATTATAATAAAAGAACAAGCAATATCTAAACTATCACATTCTACCTAAAATACAAAATTGTACGCAATTCGTGAGTTTAAAAGTTAATCATTGGTTTGTTCGACACAATTATGGATAACAAAAAGTGTAAAATAGTCCAATAATTTAATGGATAATTCAAGCAATTCTATCACAGTAACTATTACAAATTGTATATAAAGTAAATGAATGAATAAAACATAATTTTTTATCTATTATGTGGCCTCTAATTATTAATTTGTTGGATAAATAAATTAATTCTGCGCCATCTAGTATTAGTAGCGTGTGCCATTAATGTTAAAATACAAAAGTAGTCTGTATACGAAATATGTTTAATCAAATATTGACTTCAACTAAATTCTTCAGGCTTTATCAATTTTTTTCAGTCATTCTTACGCTGCAGTCTAGAGATTGTTGATCAACCGGACTAACAATAAGTCATTCCTCGAGCTGCAGTAGCGATGCTCTTTTTAGATTGCTCAGTTCCACTTAGCTCGACTTTAATGCAGTTAAATCCACAACAAGGTAGTGGGGCATTTGCGTTTAAATATTTAAGTCAAGTCGATCATATCGAAATAGATCGAGTTTAGATTTAGAATTTCAGACGCTATTCAGTCATCAATAACAAAGACACAGTGAATAGGCAACAAGACAAGATCTGTGCAAATAAAACACTTGTAGAGGTATTCCTACTGGGTGTTGATCTCGATCTCTATCTCTAATGTTGCGTACAGTTGTAGATTGAAGATCCAGCTTAACGTTCAAATTTATCAACAATATGTTGTATATACAGAAATATCCACGTCGCTTTCAATATTTGCTTTCAACGAAATAAACGTTTGTTATTCAATAAAGAAAACAAACTCTTCGGCTCGTTTTTTTTTTTTATTCGAGAATAGCCTCTATTTTTTCCTTCTTCAGACTTCAGATTCAAGTGTACTTGTTCAACGAAAATCAATCAACAATCTCTACGAAATTTAAAATCTGCTAACATGACAGAAATAGTGAATACTATGCAACTTTCATGTTGTAAAGAGAACTGAAAGATGATGGTTGATGTCTCTATAAGTTAAGGCGCATGTTGAAGTGGTCACTTCAGGCTTTTTTATTCACCTTCAATTCTACATTTCTCTTCCAGCAAAATCTTGACTGTATTGTAGTATAAAAGTTTTAAATTAGTTAATAGAGAAATGTGGCCATCGAATACAATACAAAGAAATCTCTGTCTATTATTTGTAAGTTGTGTTGTAATAATTTCGTTATTAAAATACAACAAAGTGATAACGGAAATGCAGAAACGCGATAACAATACTATTGTCGATACTTATTTATATACGAAATCAAATAGGAAGAGTATACGTCTACCAACCATCACAAAGTACAATTTTAATGATTTGTTGACGAATAACTCGTTAAATCTACATCAAGCAACTAACAAACGTATTTTATATATTTTGGGTTTGTTTGAATTGACAACGAAATGGGGTAAGAGAACGCAAGGACAAAGCGAAATAGCTGCTGCTCAACTAGCAATCAAACACATCAACAATTTGAATATCTTACCTGGATACAAGATTCGACTTTTAACTAATGATACAAAGGTACCTAATTCTAACTTATTTCAATTATAGAATAGACAGTTTTCTTGTTACTTCATTTTGAGAAGTGATAATGAAACTGATGAAAACCGCCCTCGAATTACATTAGTCCAAATTGAGGATTTGTAATTTAGATTATATTGAATTATGACATGTTGATAATCACCATTTAATTGATCTGATTCTATTCTAAGGGATGAAAGTTTTATCTTTGTTCCATTGTTAATTCTACAGAGAAAAAAGAGGGTGTGTTTTTGAGTTGTTTAAAAAACAACCACCAACTCCTTGTTAACTGCTCCTGTGTTATACGAAGCTAGTGAAAATGGGCATAAGTATCTTTTCGATTATACAAGGTGCTCATAGAAAAGTACAATTTTCAACGTCAGGGCCGAAACAAGGGAAAATTTGGATATAGACAAACCGGGATATTAGCGCCCCTTTCGAGAATGGGGTGTTCTTTTATCATGATTTAACATTACGATCTTGGAAACCGTAAATGATTGGAGATTTAAAAAATTAATTTGATGATGGCCATGATAAAACTAAATGTCGTATCGAAAATTTGCTATTCCACAGAATTAAAGCCTTTGTCATCTCAATTAAAAATTTTTTCTAACATTTTTTTTATCAAAGTAGATTAGGACCGGCGCGTGCGCGTGGCGCCTCCACCATTTTTCCAAATTCCCCACGCAAACGTACCCCAGCGCATCCACCAAAATTCAAAAGTGGAATAGGATCGGCATCATATAACTATTTCTTTGAATAAAGGTGCTAGAAGAGAAAAATAGAAAACAGCAATTTTTGATTTTCCCTCTGTATAATTCGTAAGCGGTTAAAGAATTTAGCGCCCCTAGTCCATTGACGCCCCTATGTTGGTGCCTACTCTGTTTATAGCGAGTTTCGGCCCTGTTGAACGTAGTTAATCAATTTACAACCATTTACTACGTTTCAAATTGAAAATTGCGTTACGAGTACTCAATTTGAACTAATTCAAGCACCGATATAGCGGACAAAAATCCGATACACAAAGTCTATTGAGCTAAAACTGCAAATAAATACGCAATCGTCATTCCGGATTAATTGAAAATGTTGGATTATGGCTAATTCGCATTATTAACGCCATGACAAAACTATTATCTCCTGTACTCCTGTATAATAGTTTGAATGTTTTCAGTGTGATCCTGGTGTTGGAATCGATACACTTTTCCATGCGATCTATTCAAACAAAACAATCATTATGTTATTGGGTACAAGTTGTTCGAATGTGACAAAAAGTTTAGCCCATATTGTACCATATTGGAATATCTTACAAATATCGTTTGGTTCAACATCACCATCATTGAGTGATCGTAAAAAGTTTCCATTATTTTTTCGTACTGTAGCACCAGAATCATCACATAATTTAGCTAAAATTCAATTTGTTAAAATGTTCAATTGGAATGTTGTAGTGACATTTTGTCAAAGTGAAAATGAATATCTTTTACCATTAAATCGTTTGATAACTCAATTGGAAAATGAGAATATTTCATGTGTTACAACAATCACATTTTCGCTGGATAATTACAAAGAACAATTGAAAATTTTGAAGGTAATATAGTGTGTAGAATTTAAATTTAATTTGGTTGATTATTATTATTGATACAATTGTAGAATTCGGATGTGCGAATAATTATTGGAAGCTTTTCAGCAGAATTAGCTGCAAAAATATTCTGTGAGGTGAGTATGAAAGTTGTACAACATTGAAAAACTATAAAACGTATTATCTAGTTGAGTGATTCAACAAAAGAATCTACGATTGAAGACAACCTTTAAAATCACTGAACGAACTATAGTGGAGTTATAAAATTTACAAAAACAGTCAGTCGCTGTACAGAAAGCTAACTATCACTATAGAGCAACTGCATTTCCGGGAAGTGCAAATATTGATCGTTGCATTTAACTTTTATTAAAACTGAAATAATGCACAATCATATTTAATTTCCATTAAGTTAATGGAAAGTCATACTGTTCATTTACCAAGTTGTTTTCTTAGATCAAAGTTATTGTGAATCGAAAGTCAGTAGCGTATATACTCAGGTGGAGGTGATCGCTAATACCATCCTGCGCTCTGAATTCAGGTGTAGAGTTTATACTCAATGACATGGCAAATTGCAACACCAAGAAGAGGTAAAAATTTTATGAACAAAGTTGTCAGTAACATTTAAATATTAAAAGGCAGCAATTTTAAAGAAAAATAACAAAATATAACCATAATTTTTTTTAATAATGAGCTGGTTCCCCCTATTGGTTACACATTAGTTTACCCTTCGTGGCATCGTTTCGATCAGATAGTCGGTTTCCTCTTGAGGAATTGTGTCCCAAACAACCTGTAATTCGTGCTGTAGAGCTTGTAGCAAGTTCCCCAGTCTTCTCCCCATAATGTTCCAGACATGCTCGATGGGGTGGTCATATGGGGAAAGAACTGTCAGATAAGCCATTATTACTAGAGCGCTTTGAATGAAATTTTAATCAATTGCTATCTTTTAGTAGTTAAACGTTCCTACCAAGTTTTGTCAGGAAATTTCTACTCCCTTCTTGGTGTTACAATTTTCATGTCATTGAGTATACTTTCCATAACAGTTTAATAAACCGGAGAGATCCTCAAATGCTGAACTATACCATAATAGTTGTGGAAATAGACCTTATTTCTAAGAATCCTCAATTATATTATGAGTGAAAGAATCACCTGAACTGATATTGATTTCTATTCTTAATTATGTAATAAAGCCAGACTTCTAAAGTTTACGAAGATTTCTAAGAAATATATTTTATAGAGGATGTCTGTTGGCGTACTACTATAAATACTTTGAGATTTTTTTCTTTTCTAAAAAAAAAAACAGCAATCTTTTGCGAAGTAATTTCTTTTTTCAAAAGAAAAATCCCTTTAATGATAAATTATGCTCGGGTGGAAATCTATAAAACATACCATTGTTATCAATATTAAGTTTCTAGCCACTGATTTAATCATTTTTGCAAAAGTAGCGTTATGGAGGGCATTTCGACGATTAACCCATCCAGAAGAGCATACATATCGCTTTAATCCTCTTGTTGTTTAAACTGTTGGATTAGGTTATCTATTGCTATAACCGAAATTGGCTGTTTAGCCAATGCTACCAAAATTTTGTTGTTGTAACCGAAGTGTTGTTATGACTAAACTCAAATACTGCTGGATGGACATGTAATATATCAGAGCAAAAGCAAATATGTAAAAAAAAAACGCAATAAAGTTTCGTTATTCATCAATCGAACTTTGTACATACAACAATCAATCAACTGTCTGGTTATCATGGGATTTTAAACGGATCATTTGAAATATTGTCACAGATTTCAACGGGCTATGTCAAATTTTTTTTAATTAATTTCAGTTGTATGTTTCTTTGTTTATAAACGGTTTAAGAAAGTCATTTATTTCTTTATCGATTTCGTTTTGATATTTGTAATAAAACCAGTTTAATTTCAAGTGTATTTCTCATTCACAATACGGAAATTTTCTAATTGTTGTAAATTCAGTTCAACATTCATTTCAAGAATTTAATCATAACAAAGTTGAAAAACAGCATTCACCGTATCCAACTTTATCATTAATTATTATACTTTCAGTTTTATTGATTGGGAAATTTTAAACAGTGGTGTAACATTCACCAAATCAACTTTTTAAAAGTAGTCCCTTATATAAGAGGTGAAAAGTTTCTATATCAGAAGTACACAAGTTTATTGTAATAAAGTAATATTTGATAGTTTTGATTTATTGTTTGATTTGATTCTTCTCCAGGCGCAAATTTCGTTGAATAAACGTAAAAATCAATTTTGAAATTGTGTTGTAACAATCTTATGTACAAGTTGGGTACTTTGTTCAAATATTAAATTTTAAAACATTCCAGATCAATTGAGATGATGAAATTACTGAACAATTTAATTACATCCTAACGACATTAATTTAACTTCTAAATCCATATTAAACTAGTGTTTGAATAATAAGCTTTAGGAATAGTTGAATTATAATATCTCTTCACTAGGTTACCTGTAACTTGTGCTGCTTATACAGACTGTTGCACAAAAAAAGATCACAAGGACGCAAATGTCTTTAGAAAGCCCCAAATGTTACAAATTTTTGTATTTTAAATACGGCTTATTTCACGTCAACCTATATACTTCGCTTGTTTGTCAATGATACAATTAAAGTATGTTAAACTCGGCTTATTTCCCTCTTCCTAAATCTCGACTAAAAATCGAACACTTTTGTTAAAACGTTCAAAGAACATAATCTGATCTAAAGAGAAGACTTTGTAAATATTTACTCACATTGAGAGGGTTCTTGTAGGGTATTGGGACCGGGGAAGATCGATATACACAAATATATCGGTCACAAAATTGTAAAAATATCATTTTGCCCGAGGCAGTTGTTTTTATCGTTGTTTGAAAAACCGGATATAGTGAACGAAAACATTTGGAGAGGTATGGTCTTCTTTAGTGAAACACTCTGTACAGTTAGCATTGTCGTCAGTTTCAGTCTTTTGTTTTTCAGCATAAAATGCACGCGTATGCGACAGATTTTTCTAAACGTACAAGTCTAATTAGATGCAATGAAACAATGCTCGTTCAATATTGAATGAAACACTTATATAAGCTCGATTCGCATTTGTTGAATACGTGGAAATCACATTAAAACATGATAGCAACGTGTTTTGCAACAGACAAAATTAATTAAATTCAAGTTCATCTATTGATAAAATAGAAAAGTTGAATACTTCTACATGCAACAATTATATTTGTACCTGTTGTGATATTTTATCAAATTACCTGTCGTTCTAACAAGATCTCATTAAATTCGTTTTATATAAGTTATAGATGGATAAATGGATTTGTTCTTTGATTTGTTTATTGTTTTTATCAAATTTCGCACAGGTTTATACTTTGGAAATGTATGGAAGCGATTACGTATGGATTTTACAGGATCGTTACGAATTTTGGTGGAAAACATCAGTAAACGATTGTAAACAAATTGAATTGAATCGTGCTATTGAAAGTTTAATTTTAATATCCGATTATAATGCGATTACTGAAAATGATACGACAATTTCTGGTTTGGTAAATTACATATTTATATCGAATATAGGTAAATTTCAAACTACTTATATAAATTTATATTAATAGGAATACGATCGATTTGTAAAAGAATTGAATCTATCATCAGATAGGACAATATCGAAATATGCAAGTCAAACGTATGATGCAATTTGGGCAATTGCATTAACATTACGACAAACATATTACCCATATGCGATGCATCAATTCACCGATTTCAACTATAAGAATAGAGATATTGTTAATGAATTTATACGACAGATGAGCTCTTTGAGTTTTGTTGGTTTATCGGTGAGTATCTTGACAAGTGCCAGGCAAGTGAAGTCAAGTCACATTTGCTTTACTATACAATTAGTATTGTTATTATGGACAATACACACAAGTTTTCTATGGGAGGAAAATATTATTGATGTTCTACCAAATGTTTATTTAAAAAGACATCTTTCAGGGTCCAGTAAAATTCATCGGTGCTGATCGGATTGGTAATTCATTGTTACAACAAATTCAAAGTATATTTAACAACATTTTTTTTTTTCAATTTTCGTTTTGAAATTTCAATTTTGTTCTATAGATGGTCGAATTGTAAAAATCGCCATTTACGATCCAATACGTAACGATTTAAATTTCCAATGTTCGTTTTGTCAACGTATCTTATGGCGAAACGATCAAATACCAATTCCACAACGTATATTGAAAACAACATTAATTACAATACCAACAATAATATTTTGTTTAACTTTATTTCTAACAGTTTGTGGTATATGTATTTCGTTATTATTTTTGTATTTCAATTTACATTTTCGTCGGTTGCGTACAGTCAAGATGTCAAGTCCTAAATTGAATAATATCGCTGTAGTTGGTTGTATTTTGGTGTACATTTATGTGATTTTATTAAATTTTGATATGTACACATTGAAATCGAAACAATACTTTATGGAACTGTGCACGGTGAGTTTACACAAACTAATTTCGTTATACGAGCCATTCGATAATCACAGTCACTTTCAGATACGTGTCTACTTACTTTCATCCGGTATTTCATTAGCGTTTGGTTCGATGTTTGCAAAAACTTATCGTATACATCGTATATTTGTTTATTACGGCAATAAAACATTAATGAAAGATCGATTATTAAAAGATAATCAATTAATTGGACTCATTCTAATACCATTGGTTATTGATGGTATTATATTGACATTATGGGTGATGGTTGATCCAATGGAAAGGAAATTATACAACCTTACGTTACAGATTAATCCAGAAAGTCCTGGTATTGTTTATCAGCCACAGGTAATCTATCATTATTTTGCTTCACCTGTAGGTACGTTCAACTCTAACAATTCATGATCAAATTTGCTCTTTTTATGTTTGGATTATATTGTGTGATTTTGTCGTATTACTAAACCCTTATTTGTTGTGATTCTCTAATCAACCCTTTTACCTTTAGCATACCCTAAGTATTTCGGTTTAGTTGGAAAATTTGCAAATTAAATCAACATTGTTGTAGGAGGTGGTTTTTGTTGATTTAAATTGTTATTAAGGACATGATTTTCCAAAAAAATGCCCCATCTAGAAGCACAGTTTACCATACATTCCCAGATTATTCTAGTCCTACGGTAGCAGCCACATTTGTTTCTTCATTGAAGCAAACGACTCATGAACGACCATCCATCATATCCGACCACCTATTCCCCTGGATTTGAAGCTTTACTTTACTTTACTCTTTCTGGATGCATGGTGCAGTTTAGTATGGATTTTTATTTAAATTTCAAAAAAGACTTCCTGGACCATCGCAGCGACTGTATGACATACACGGAAAAAATATTCAAATTTTACGTATAGCTACATATCGATGTAGACCAGTGTTTCCCAATCTTTTTGCATTAACGGCACACTTTGAATTCAATAAGATTTCCGTGACACTGTAATACCATATTTAGTTCACGGCACACCGGTTGGAAAACACTGATGTAGACCATATGTATTACAATTCAACGAGATGTTTTATTTTGCAGACATAAATTGATGTCCCGTAACGTAACCATCCCCTACACAACCTCCTATTTTTATTTAATAATAAAACCGACCCTTCAGCTAGATGTTTATATTGATGGGGGCATTCCACAGTATTCCACAACCCGAAACGTACAAGTTTATTTGATAATAAACAAACTAGTTATTCACTTCCAACTAATCCTTCAGTATACAAATTTGTTGCTTGTTCTTATTTTATACCCAGTCTATCTTGATTTAGTCCACGTAACTCAAAATGTTTATCTAAAGTTATGCTAATAAAATGGAAATAGACGTATATGGTAGTTGTAGGTTTTCGATTAAATTGTTATTTCTTCATTTGTTTTTTTGGTGTTTAAGGTGGAAGTGTGTGCCTCACAGAATACCATCGGATGGTTTATTGCTATCTACAGTTATAAAGCGATAATGCTGGTAATGGGCTTATTTATGGCATGGGAAACACGCCACATCAAAGTGCAAGCATTAAACGATTCCCAATATATTGGTATTTGTGTATATAGTGCTGTATTCACTGCTATAATTACAATTTTATCTAATCTAATATCAGAATATATAATATATAGTTATTTGGCATCTACTATCAGTATATTAACATCAATTTCATTGGTGTTATTTTTGTTATTTTTACCAAAATTAAAATTAATCTTTATCGGTCATATTGATTGTCATAATCCAGTTATGGAAAGTATGGGTTTAAAGATTGAACATAAAACATGTCGTTTTATTACCGATGAGACAAAAGAACAATTACATCGTCTTGAAATACAAAATCGTGTTTTAAAATGTGAATTGGCTAATCTTAATTTGGAAATTGATCGACTTGAAACATTATTATCATCATCATCATCATCATCATCATCATCAATTGATAAAAAATCTAATTCAACTTATGAATATCTACAATGGCCAATTGTGCATGAAATAAAATATAAATCTGTCTCTGGACATGAATTACATGGAATTTTTAATAATAATAGTAGTGTAAGTGATGTAAAGCGTAAATCATTAGCAACAATACAAAACCAACTACATGGAAATATTCCAATGTTAACAAAAACCAAATCGGAAAATGTTCTATCGACATGTTCTACAACACAAAACCAACGTTTTATTCGTTTTCCAACTATGTGAATAAGGAAAGTAACCGAATTGTTTAGATGCAAGATGCAAGCTACTGTTTTACATTACAAGAACCATAGGACCCTATTTTAGATATAGCGGAATCCGCGCGGTTGAAATCGCGTAAAAATTGATAGCTGTTCAGATAACCGTGCAGATTTCAATCAGTCAGGATGGTAGCACATGCGGCAACCGCCTTGCAACTGAACGACCTAATTGCATCCTGTCGGAATAAAACAGGCGCGGTGTCCGCGTGGACATATTTTCCTGTGTTTGAGGTGTGGATCCTTGATCCGTGCGGACAAGTGTGAACAATTAGGTAGACGATAAGGACGTATGCAAACGACGGTTTTTTATCATGCTGTAACCGCACGTTCGTGAAAGTGCGATCGGAGCACGCACAAATCAATTAATGAATGCGTGCAAAACTATACAGAGTGCGACTACATCGCGTTTGCAGCACCTCTTAGTTACGGTTACCGTGCGATAAAAAACCGTCGTTTGCATAGGCCCTAATATAAATAGGATCTGCTTCGGAATGCAATCTGTGCAGTTTCTGCCGTGTCTGAATAGGGTCTAAGGGTCCGTGGTTTAACATTTTATACAAAATACCCCATAAATCGCGATATACGTATCCATACGGGATACCTTTAGAACGTCATATGATGGAAAGTACCGTAATACAAAGAGTATATATATTACACGGGATTGTTTATCGCGTTGTATAAATACCGTATAGTCGAAACTATTTGTCGGGTTCTACGAATTCGTTTAATAGAAAAACGTGTTATACTGAAGTTGTCTATATTTTAAGAGTTAGCACAGATGCACCTCCATAGTTCAATGTTTTCAGTAACATTTCTGTACAATTCCTATTTTTAATCTTCAACTTTTACTATTTAAAGATATCTAAATGGTTATTTGTAAATAGGAGATACCTGTAGTATCTGTTAAAAATTCTTGTAGCTGATTTTATGCACAAATAAACGTTATAATGAATTATATTGATTATATGTAGAGGGAAATGAAAGCCTATAATCGTTCTTATAATAGTCAAATACAGCCATTAAAACAACCTGTCAGCAACTTTGGTTAATCATCATCAAACTTGTGTAACTTTCAACTTATTTATTAATAATCATCTCACAGTGTGTACAGGCTATCAATCATGATGGAATATTTTTAAGGAAGCACCGTTAAAGTGTGGGAGGATTGCCGCAAATTCAAAACAAACACATTTATACACCCCTAATAATGTTAAATTGGGTACGAGCGTAGGTGGCATTCAAAATACCAGTCTATCTCGATTTTGTCGACTTAACTTGAAAACACTCGGACATTTTTATCAACAAAATAAGTGAGCATACGTATTGTGTTAAAGTTGAACCGACTAAATCGGAATAGACCGATTGTATCCACTATCGACTAGAGTGCTTCTGACAGATAGACTTAATGATAATAAATTGATAGTAAGAATTAGAGATTATAACCCTTTAGGGAATCTACAATTTGCATTAATGATTGATTATTAAATTATTAATCTGTCCATCACAATGCTCGATTGTATATCAGACCTTTAAAGTTATCGGACTTATGTGCTAAAAATAGTAACATCCTCAAGATATATACATAGATTTTTTCGTATTTTGTTTGTTAAGAAATTCATATGTGCTCTGTTGGAATCTGAGAAGCGTAGATAGGAATCTGGTTCGATAAAAGCGGAAGTTGTTTAGATTTTAAAAATAAATTCCAGCATAGAAAATCAAAAAAAAAAAACGAATTACCAAAAAGAAACATGAATAAAATGATGTCAAACCTCACTGGATGGTATTTCTCTCAATATTGTAACAATGAAGGGATTTATATAACTTTATTGGTCGGCTGCATGGTTGAATTCTCAAGAGAAGATCCAGTCGTATTCTCTACAAAGCCAGCATCATTGCTACAAATATTTCACCTATTATGCATTCGGTGGTGTTTGTAACTCATCATTTTGAATTACAAAAGCAAATAAATTCAGTTTTTTTTTTGTATTTTTATTCAAAAACCTACCATCTTTCTAATTCGATAAATCGTCAGTTTTAAATTACACTTAAAGCGACTTTGAAGTACCAACAACATAATTTCTATAATCCGTTTGAACTTCCAACTAATTGGACCTAAATTAACCACATGTTAGCTTAATTTTATATATGGAAATTTTATACAAATATTCCACATAGTTTCTTTATTAATAATGAAATATTGACTAAAAAATTAAATTCCATTATATGAACGGGGTCAGAAGCCGTTGTGTTTATTGAATTTTGGTACATTTTCTGCTTAATTCAACAGATATATAGTTACAATTTAAAAGCTGCATTTGTCGTAAATGTATTGGTCGGATAGTCAATTTCGATAAAAGCTTCACCAATTATAAAGATGATTGAATGTATCGTCTGTTGGAGTGCATCAGTTAATTGACTGATTTTTTTCGATATTGAAATGGAAATTTTATTGTAAACTCATAGCTAATGTTGTTTAAGTAATGTACATGAAAATACGAAGTAAATTTGATGTAAGTAGAATATAATGCAATTATTATACTGGTGGTTTTGTTTAAAAACAAACTTACGGGAATAAAAATGCGCTCCTCCAGCAGTGACGGTGACTATTATCGTACAGCGTACGGAAAAGAATCAATCGATTTCAAATCTATCTTGACTACTGGTTAACTTGGAATTTAATACGATTACCTTTCTGGTCAACTGTAATCATTGCTGTTGTCTAACTGGACTGTAGAATGTGTTATAGTCGACCAACAAAATGGTTAAACAACATGCTTTATCAACAATCAGTTCTACTCAATTGAAATATAAGACTGGCTGGGAAATGGAGCTTTAAAAGTAAAAAAGCAGTGGTTGTATAGATTTGTAGCAGCGAATCAAAGATAAAGGAATCTGTAATAAACGAGTCTATTTATATAAAAACTATTAACAGAAATAGGATATAGTCGATCTGTTTCTATTCAACCTACTTAACTTGATATCATTTGGTGACCATCAGATGGAACAGATGTGTACCAAGCGATTGTCCCCTTTGATCGACGTGTCTTTGCTCTAATTTCAGTCTCACCAATGTCTTGAAGCTGACATAGTCAATAGATAATCCACTTGACCATAATCTGAAACAGAAATAGGTTATCCTTAGGTTGTTTTTTTTTTTTTGTAATTTAATTTCGTGTTTAATCTCGTTGAGTACTGCAGAGATGAAATCAAAGAGAAAATTAAAGAAGCTTCAAGTTCTACTAGAAGCTGTTGTGAATAAGTTGTCCAAAATCAATAAAACAAATAAATGCTTGTTTTCTTTTCAAATTATTACAAACGGAATTACTGTGAAGTGGTATTTGATTTTATAAACTGTCCTAGTGAAGAATTCAAGTCTGTGAAACTTGAACTGAAATCGTCGGAAATTGCTGCGAATTTTCAATAAACAATAGTCTTTTTTTTCTGGTTTAACAAGAATTTTCATTACGTTTGAAAATAGAATACAATGCGGGCAGTAATTATTATTATTTCATCCCTTATTATCTGTTGTTTTAAAATGGACGCATATGGAAAGCAATCGTATTCTGTTATCATTATGATAATAATTAATAAAGTTGTACAATATAGAAAAGCAAAAGGTATATATATGCAACGTGTAATTAGTAGATGCGAATAATGAAATTCCTATTGAAATTAACGTAGTTATGTTATCAGTAGCAGTGGGATGATTGCAGGATGCGAACATATATATAATAAAGGAACAGTTTGTTGCCAGCCGCGCTCCTGTAAGGACGCAAAAGTCCTCTAATATTATCCTATTTCCACTTTTATAACACAACAAATTCAATCATTTATTATTAAAAAAATATAAACCGAACTATATGAAATTGTTTTTAATTAGTTTCAATGGCGATATTTGGTGTTTTTTGAAAATTAACACCTCCAAAACTAGTGTTTCAGGTAAGTCGCTTTTACTATCCTCTCGAAAACTCTAAATAGTTGAAGGATTTTTGTTTAAATATAAATCATTGGCAGATAGTAGCTTTAATGTAAAATCAAGGTAAAACGTGATTAATTTCCCACAAATTGACAAAATTTAAATCAACTTTTGTCATCTTATTAAAAATTCGTCATTCTCAAATTCGATATCATGATGTTGAATTCTAATTAGTGCGTTAAAGTTTGTAGCTGGAAACATGAAAATTGATCGATTCAATTATAATGTTATTCCCTATAAATCACAAGACAAATATAACAAGCTGTATGGTATCGAATTCTGTATAGAGAAAAATAATAAGAATTGGGAAAAATGCACAAATAACGAATGCCTCAAGGGATTGTTAATCGTATTTCAAACCGTTTGTTTAAACATATTCTAATTTAATCTGTTATCAACAAATTTAAATTGTTATATATCAGATTAAGTTGTGTGTGAGATTAGCGCAACAAATGGATAATCTAAAAAAATTTCTCTAAGGAAACCATCATTTATTTAATTTAACATAAAAATAAATACAGAAAGTTTCTATTATAATACGTTTGAAAGTTAGTTTTTTCTATTACAATAGAGTCCTCAGAATGAATAACACAGTCTCCTGAAACTCACCGATTTTTCAGTCTATTCAAACAAAATCTGCGATAACAATTGACACAACTTTCCCTCTTTAATTCTGGTTGAATACAAATTCAGCTATTGTGATCTAGATATATATATATAGCTAACAATAAGAAATTTCTTATGGATTTGCATTTGGAAGTTCAAATATTCAATTAAATTGAATTTGGATTTGTTTCCACGCGTTTCTTTAGTGCCGTACTCTTCTGTTTATTAGCTAATTTGAAATTGAAATACGAAATCAAAAGCTCTACTGTTGATATCAACACGACACAATGCCAGAGAGACTTAATTTAAAAACAAAAAGAGTGCCAAGCCTTAGTACTGACAATGAGATTGAATCAGAATCGTATTGTATACAGTATACGGCAGCAAAATAGGTACATAGGAGAGGGCACCGACACTGCCCACTCTCCTATCCTCCATGTGAGTTGGAATGATATAAAGAGAAACTGGTTAGCCAAAAGTGTAACTGTATCGGTTGTTAACGCCACCAATCCCTAATCCCTGTTTCATATATGAAAAGTTTCCCTAGCTGACCAATATTACGAAAGCATTGCGACTATGGTACCTGTATCAAACGAAAATGAGCGATGGGTGACATCAACAATACTTCTGGCTGATTCAGAGCCAAACTGAACCCTGGTAAAATTCTTCCAAGGGCACCAGTACAGTTCGTCCACGGGGCCCAAGAAATGTGGTTTTATTACAATTACAATGACGAGGAGGGTCATTTTGGGCCCCGGTAATTTGTACCGGCTCTTGTCGGTCCTGGACTGATTGCATGGTTATTTTTATGAGAAATAAAGGAATTTTGTGATTTTTAAATTGAAAAAATCCAATGACTTGTACGAAAGTAACAAGAAACTGCAACAATGTCCTTCTATCTGTCTATTTGATCATAAAACCGGAAATTATTTAAATGAAAAGCATTATTAGAATGCTCCGGATTATTGTTGTTAATGTTTAATCCGGCCAATTTGTGATTTGCTCTATTTAAATCTGACTTATACATAAAAATCAAGAATCAGTCTCAATTAGCTTTGCCTATTGTTAGGTCCCATTATCGTTGTATTCCAGTCGATGTATCTACAATAGACTTCTTCTTAATTCGTCTGCTCGCTAGCGTAATCTTGACTGGATTGCGGAATGGCCGATTAATCCCGAAATAAATAAAAAAACTGAATTGAATTTCATTTTTGCTACTGTAGCTGGCTAATCCGATAGCCAGTTGTTATCTGAAATAATGCGGGCCGATTAAGACGACGCGTACTGTATTGCACTTAAAGTGTCTTGTTGTATCGTTGATAGTTTTTGATTCACTATATGGAAATATTCAATGGATTTAAATTATGTCTGGCTTAATGTTAACAATCTGATGTTTATTATACTTACAGAAATTGGATTTATCTTTTATGAAGAAAATTCTGTTTGTTTGTAGATTTCCAGTTTTTATTTTATTATAAACTAATAAAAAAACGGATTTCTTATCATTAATACCATTAAAATTTAAATTATATTTCTATTTACAAAGTTTATAATTTTTAATTAATCGTTTGTCTCTTTATTTTATCTTTCAGATATTAATTAAATTGTTGGTGTGATAATTCAGTTTGATTATGGATGACGATTATGTATCAGATGAACCGATAAAATGTTCAATAAATTCCACACCTGAAGAAATCTGGTCGTATATTGCATATTATCGTGGTGCTCAAAAACAACCCTTAGATGTTGCAATATTTTTGACTGTTGTCAATGTTGTCATATTTATCACTGGTTTTGTTGGGAATTTAGCTGTTTGTTTTGTTATAATAAAACATCGTGCTTTACACACAGCAACCAATTATTATTTACTCAATTTAGCCATCAGTGATGTTTTACTATTAGTTTTCGGTAAGTCGTTGCACTTGTTTCTAAAATAGTCGATTGTAGAGTCAAGTTAATTTTGGTTCACTATATATAAACGATGCTATTTTCACAACAAAATAGACGTATGTATAGGTGGTACTCGAGTGTAATAGATCGAAAAACGAGCAATTCTTGAAAAGAAACGTAGAAACTCTCGTATCAAAGGAAACCCACAGGGTAGATTTTCGGATTATTTTATTAATCTCTTACAAGGAAAGGGACACAACTGTCCCTCTCCGATTTTGATAAAACTTTGCATACAGGTAGAGCATCAAAAAATAAAGGATACATATTTTTTTTTAACTGCCCATATTCACATTAAGGGGGTGAAATTGGCTCTTGAAGTTACCCCCCAAAAACAGTTTTTTCGCTGTATCTCGAGAACCAAGCAAGATATCGAATTCAATCAAAAACTGAAATATTCTGCACAGTCAGTACTATAATACCACCTAGCAAACAACACCCTTCTATCTTGCGGTGGTTGAAAACATGTGGGGGTTAGTACTTTTTTTGCCCTTCTGGTAATATTTTTTTAAAATTCAAGTTGTTCGAAATATATGAGATTGTGTGATACAGGGTGAAAATAAAAAAAACATGAATTTTTATGATAATCATCAAAATATACTTATTCTTATTAATGTCTCTCTTTGTACAATATTTCAAGGTACATATGAATTAAAATAACGATACTTATTGTCAGTGAAAAAACGCTTAAAACAGAGATGCTTTTTCAATATGCATAAAAGCGACTACGTGGAGAATGACCTGATATTTTTCAGACACCACTACAAGTTTCATTCGGAGAAACGTCCCATTCAACGTGCAGTGTTTGTGGTGTCTCAGCAATAATGAGATGTGGTTGATGCCAACAGCATCTTTGTATTTTTTTCTAATTTGATTCTATAATAGCGTTGTTAAGGCAACCCAAAACAATGCTTTAATAGCTATTATTTTCACCCTGTTTCACACAATCTCCTATATTGCCATTTTCTCGAATATATTCTATTATTATAATCAACATTTTGGTTGTCGGTTAGCCTCTAGTTACGAAAATACTGCTAATCATACGTCTTGTGCATTATTACATATTGGGGGTTGTACCCCTTAAAACGGAGATGAATCGAAAAATCCAAAAACAGGTAACTTTAGTTTTTCTGTGAGGTTTATAAATTTGTAAACAACAACTTAAATTTCCAAAAAATATTACCAGGGGAGGCAAAAAAGTACTAACCCCCACATGGTTTTCAACCCCCGCAAGATAGAAGGGTGTTGTTTGTTGGGTGGTATTATAGTACTGACTGTGCGTAATATTTCAGTTTTTCATTGAATTCGATATCTTGCTTGGTTCTCGAGATACAGCGAAAAACCTGTTTTTGGGGGGTAACTTCAAGGACCAATTTCACCCCCTTAATGTGAATATGGGCAGCTAAAAAAATATATATATCCTTTATTTTTTGATGCTCTACCCGTATGCAAAGTTTTATCAAAATCGGAGAGGGACAGTTGTGTCCCTTTCCTTGTTAGTAAAAATTCTTATTCTAAAAAAGATAAATATGTAAAGACTGCGAGTTGAGGAGTTGAAATGAGATCACAAGAAAAAAAACAAGACTAGAATGTTCAATATCGTGGAAAATCGATGTCCATTCAACTACCGTACCTTTTTCTCGTACAAATAATCTGTCAGTTCCTATAGTTAATACTTGATGGTAGAATTGACAGCATCTTTATTAAAGTAAAATTGTGAAAATCTTGGTGGTTGCTGATTTGATCATCAATGAAGACTACCCAAGGATGTTAATTTTAATTCTAATCGAAATAGATCAAGTGGAAATGGTGCTCTCATGATGATTAGAGCTTATACAGACGACGTCGTTTTCACGCGTTGATCATACAAGTTCATGAAACGTGCATTTGCAGTGCGTGAAAATGTGGTTATAGCAGATTATTTGCATTCGTATCGATAGAAACGAGCGTAAAACACGATATAAACCTAGACGAGCATTGCGTTGCAATATAGTGAGAAGCCTCGATCAACTCCTATTCGCGGTTGCAGCACCTTTTTTTGTATCGATGCACATACTGCGTCTGCACCACGTCTTAGTTACTGCATTCTACTATCTTATTCATTCTTGACTATGAGTATTGAGTGTTTCGTACATTCCTCTCAACGTTTATTTTGAGTTAACAATTAATCAATATATCCTCTGTATCTTATATAAAGATGTGTCAAACACAAAAAAGAGTCTTAATTAAGTGACAGTAACAGACATACTTTCGATTTACTTTTGCCAAACCTTTAACTTTCTTGTTATTTACAAGTTCTCAAAATAAACACACATTTAACAAAGACATTCGAATTTTAACCAATTAGATAAAGTCTAGCAGACGCTGGAAGGCCGTCTTATAAAATACGTATTTATATGTAGAATTAGAACAGTATAGCTAATAGTGCACACATATATGCACAGAGTTAGAGTAAGAAAACTTAAACTAAAAACACTAATGTTGACGTAAGTCACGTGGAGCTTCATTAATGTGCGTTGCTTCACTCGTTTAATCACTATAGTCTCTCTCTCTCCCTATCTCTAATATGTTCATGTCACGTGACTTGCGTTATTAGTGTAACTATGTACTAATGTTTCTCGTTTATTTCGTATAATTCGTTCTGTTCGCTTCCTCCCACCAATCCTTTTACTTTTTTTTACACGTATAAAGGACCTGTTATATTGATCGCCTGTATGTATATAAAACAGAATACAAGCCAAAGAGCATGAGAAATTATAAATTGACTGTCAAAAGCGTTATCTCAGAGTCACATCTTATCTATCCCTAGTCTCTACCATACAGGTTATTACGGTTTTTAACATAAAATATTCAAGTAGTGTAATCGAAAAGTTAGAGACACTGCTCTCTAGTGAAAAGTGTTCCAGGTTCGGATCCGGACTGTTTTATAAAAATAATTCACTAATAATCTCATTAAAGAAATTGTTCGTTTCAACTGTTTTGTTAAATGCGTTTATAAAATAGCTTCAGGCTTATTGATTACATCTAGTGCAGTTTGACATGAAGATCTCTAACTGCACCCCTAAATCTAAAAGTTCTGCAAATTTTAATATATCTTACAAGTTGTTTTATTATCGGAGCAACAGCAAATGATTGTAAAAAGATCCTTCCACATGTAGGATTGAATAATACGTTCCCACGCCACGTTCATGTGTCCTAAGTTGGGGTCTTCTTACACGGCCCCAGATTCATATCATTATTTCCGTTGAAATAGTAGGTAAGCTTCTGGTAGGCGTATTAATAAATGATAAAGCAGCAGAAAAGTATATCTTCCAGTATCTTCAGAGTGTTTCCCATAATTGGATAAATACTCCACGATTCACCTGCTACAGTTCTTCGTTATTCATTGAATTATAAATGAGTACTTAAAAAGTTTAACTCTTGCTTTAAATCGTTGTAGATCAACCGTATTTATTCGAAAATTATCATTTGCAGGTTTACCTAATGACGTCTTGCTCTATTGGCATCAATATCCGTGGACATTTGGGACAATGTTTTGTAAATTACGTGCTTTAATCTCTGAAACGTATACCAATTTGTAGTTGTCACTAGTATATTATGCAAATTTAAATCCCCATCTCTATCTCTATTTCAATAGATATTGATAGATTCCGGGGAGAGACTTCCATTGGATACTAGTGAACGTTTTAAATGTTTGTGTATTTTAATAAAAGTTTTAATAACTTTTAGGGCTAGTTATGTGTCAGTTTTGACAATTTTAACATTTTCAACTGAACGTTTCTTTGCAATTTGTCGTCCATTAAGTCCTTATTCAATGTCTGGCCTACGTAGGACAACACGAATAATTATCGTAATTTGGATAATTGGGACATTTGGAGCATCACCGTTTTGTTATTTCATAACTGTTGATTATCTAACATGTCCTGAAGATTCTAATAATATTTTAGAAGTACCTACTTAAAATTTGAAAGCTATATGTTGAATTTGCAATAATTTTATGAAATTTTTGTAGGATTCAGCTTATTGTGGGATTGTATCGTTAGATTATCCAATAGCTGAGATTAGTTCGATATTATTTTTTGCAATACCGATGTTTTTCTTAGCATTAGAACATATAATGATGGGTACACAGATCTATCGGACCAATACACATGTATTAGGTGAAGGTTCCGTACATCGAGATGAGAAGAAAATACAAGCGAATCGTACAATTGTAAGAATGTTGAGTAAGTTGTTGTTCACAATTTGTTCGATAATTCAATCAATTTTAAATAAAAAAAATAATCAGATATCTTTGTTAGATGTTGTAGTGTTAGCGTTTTTTATTTCTTGGGCGCCGTTTCATTTACAACGTCTACTTGTGATTTATGCTGCCGATTATTACGAATTAAATCGGTGGATGTTCTTCATAACAGGCATATTGTATTATCTTTCATCAACATTAAATCCAATTTTATATAATATTATGTCAGAGAAAATGCGTAATGCATTTAAAGAAGTTATATTTGGTATCAAACCAAAGAAACCTGTAGCTTTACAAAGGCATACAACTTTAAAAGAATTAACTTATTCACGAATATCAAATCAACAACAACAAAGATCATCAAATCAAATTGAAACTGTTGTAGATGAAATTAACGGTGATGATCGAATAAGTTTGATGAATAAAAATATAATTAGTGTACCATCAACTGGATTATGTCAAACGAAATTGATTTATGGTGGAGTCAAATCAACACCGTATAACTGTTCTGATGTGGCTGTTTAGATTTAACGAAAGCTTCGCTTAAGTGCAAACAAGCAAATCGTGGATTGTTTAAATTGATGGGTTAGTGAATTTGAAAAGAATTGGTGCTTTCAGGAACCCAAATTAAGCGTGAAAGATCGACTGCTTGCCATTTCAGTATTTGAGAATATTCCTTTCCTTATCTCGTCATCATTGAGAATTGTTATTGTGATAATATTGATGACAACTATTCGTTGTCTACATTTTATTTGTTTAATCGAATAAAGACAGAAATACCTATGTATATGTAGACACGTGAATATGAATTTATGACTGTATAATTATGTGCGATATTCGTTACCTGTGATAGATGTATAATCCTTTACCTCATTAATTATTGAACCAAATGGAAACTGATTAGACCAAGTTGATGATGATGATGAAATACAAAAACAAGTCTGATAAATAACCAAATGATTAGTGTCGACATTTAAATTACAATTATTCATCCATATTATTGTTTGTTGTTATCTAGAAATTATTTATGTATATACAGGTTTATTTAGTTAATGTCGACAACTATTTACATATGTATATAGATATAATAATAATTATAACAATCGTATTTAAGCTACAAATCCAGCTAAATAAAGATATGGAGTTGTAAATGAATACGATCATTTGACTGTATTATTATGTGAGATATTTGTGACCTGTGATAATATACAGTGTTGTTGTTATTATAGATGGGAAGATTATAGTTTCTTCTTGTTCTATCAAATATATTAGTAATAACAAT
>JAZBGY010000774.1:15639-40367 GCA_037414755.1 Lydus trimaculatus | reverse complement strand
GTTTGGGCTGGGCGATGATGAGTCAGTCAGTCAGTCAGGACATACAGTTTTATATATTTAGATTACTTTTTAGTGGTTTCTTTTTACAAATCCTGCTATAATCTGATCCTTTTAATACAATACGTTTTTTTTTTTTTGGAATCTTTTATTCTACGGTGGACGGCTATGGGTGCTATCTAGCTGGTAGTAAATCCGTTGAAAAACAAGCAAACTAAAGCTTGTCCACAATACCAGTGATGCATAGGTGACGATGGCTCTTACGATTCTAGTAGGTCGTCTTTGGTTGTAGACCCCATGTCTTTCCAAATCGCTTACTATGCAGCCGTTGCCTTAGAAACACTCTTGTTTGTCCATTCAGTTAAGAAGCCTCGAAATGAAGCTGTCTTCTACTTGTAAATGGAACTATGATGGTTTTGCTTTGGTTGACATTATGTTCCTCCCTCACGCATCATTGTTTGATACAAGTAACTGGTCTTATTTGTGCTGCTTCGCAATTATCGCTTTACTCCAAATAGTCACACGAACAGGCAACCACTGGTTATGTGTAAAACGTTGCAAATACGTGCTGCAATGTATGCATCTAATTGTCTACGACAGCGAAATTTTGGTCGCCACGACTAGAAATCGCAAGTGCATGTCTAGCCTTAATCAATGAAACTTCCGAAAATATACTATGCAAATGTGATGCCTTGGCTCACTAAACAGTGTGGCTCTATCACTTGCTGAAATGATGAAGAGGTCTCCCAAAGAGACAGCTAGCTTGGCTAAAAAGATGTCTTTCCTTCAACTGTTACTGCGTTTACAAATTATTTGTTATCTTCTACCAATACTTTATTGTTTCATCATTAGGAATCGGTGTTTCCTATCAATAATTCTTCATTAATCTATTTTTTTAAGATATTAGATAAAGCTTTGTAACGAATAATGGACTTATAATGAAATTTTAGATCTACTCAACTAGATATGTCTCAAATTATTGTAGTTGATGAAATAAAATGATAATAATAATAATAATAATAATAATGAATATAAATGTATGGAGAAGTGAACAAACCTCTGTTAAAGTAACATTTGTCCAACTAGAAAAAATATAATGGTGTCTAGTATTTTGTTTAAGTTGATTAAATTGAAAAATAACTGTTTTATTTGTACAATGTTTCCTCTTATTCTATTTTTCCGGATTAATCCAGTTCCAGCAACAACTCAATGTCCACATAAAAATCCACCATCAAATCTACCAATATTTAAAAAATCACATTCCATTCGAATTCTACAAGGTATACAATTCTTGATTGTATCGGTTGAAACTTGTTGGATTTTAAAAAAATTATGGAATCGTAAGTTACGATTTGTTGAATATGTTGATGAATTCGGTACATTTGGACAAAATTTTGGCTTTATTATGTTCACAATTCTTGTATGTCGCATTACATACAAATTAATAACAACAAATAATGGTTTTTTAATGATTTGTAAAGAATATAATATTAATATTTTCGGTAAAGGTATCTATTTAAGAAAATTACATTTGTTCATGTTTGATGTACTTGGTGGACATTTTTTAATAATGATCATAACTTTGAATAATACATTTCAAATGGATGTTAATTTTCCATTGATTTTACGCACATTAAACACAACCATAATTATAACTAATATGTGTGCATCGATTTTAAGTATGTTAACATTTAATGAAGCGTATATGACAGTGGCTCGCATATGCCATGGACGTTTAAGGAAAACTTTAAAAAAAAGATTAAGACAACAACAACATCAAAATGATGAAAATCAAATATTAAATGAAATAAAAATGTGTCAACGTTTACATTTAGCAACGCATCTAAATAGTGATTTGTATGTACGTGAGTGTAATCGTGTTATCTTATTAACATGGCAATGCTTTAGTTTGTTTATTGTTAGTTATACCTTTCTAATAATTTACGTAATACAACAGCATGAAACAGTAACATCTATTGCTACTATATCGATTTGCAAATGTATAGGTGGTCTTCATTTGTTTTATCTTATGTGTTATGAATCACACCGAATGAGTAGTGTGGTATGGTTTCTATAAATATTCAATTTAAATTCACTCAATCTATGTGTAGGTACTGTTTTTTCTAGAATCAATCAATATTATCATTTATCTTTCAATATCCAATAAGTGAATTGAATCAAATGGAATCATCACAATTGGAGTCATATATAAGTACGTTAACGGTAAAAAATTTTACTAATCGTATATTTGATATGTGTACGGTTAATCATGGATTAATTGCATCCGTAAATAATTTCAATTAATTTAGATATTTATAGGAAACCAGTAATAATTTATTAAATGTTTTAGTTTTCTGGAATTGTTATTACTTACGCTTTAGTGGCAATTCAATTGTGCGACAAATGGTGCAGCAATATTGAATCACAATAGGGACTACTACAGCTCCATTAAATTACGAGTCTAATGATGGAATTTAGGTTAAAATGTCTGCAAGTCAGGCCCCCTTAACGCTATGGGCTAACTATACTAAGCTCAGGGATGCCATTATTCCAATGGTAGACCAAGTGTATTTAAATTTACTGTTGAACAAAAACATTAGTAATTATAAAATCTATTTATTTTGGGAAACCAACAAAAATATGTTTGAAAAATGTACTAAGAGGATAATAAAGTCTTTTTAAAATTTGTTGCTTCTTAAATCTTTAATTCTTGAAGTTTGGGCTCAATACAGGTTGTCTGGTAAAGTCGATTATGATAGATAAGCAAGGCAGTATTTAGACAGACGAAGTATCCTAAACTCACGGCCTGCAACAAATATCTTTGCGACCTAGGAAATATAACTTTACCTAACAAATGTCTTAATAAAGAAGACAAGTTTCTTTGTTTTTCTCAATAAATGTCCAATCAGTATCTAATCATATGTAAATAAAAGTGATCGAGAATCAAATTTGAAGGCAAAATTGAAAATCAGCAAATTGACAGTTACTTCCGGTTGAACCGCAATCAGAAAGTTTATAAAAATACTCTAGATAAACAGAACATAAGTGAAAACCACTATATGCAAAAATTCGGATTTTCAGCTTCACTAAATCCGGAGATATTTGGCCGTTGCGGGATTGTTATCCAACCCTTAGATCTCTAAAACTTGACTTATATGCCGGGGTTTATGGCAAATCAGTAAATGCACTTCACTGATGTAAGTCCAAATAGCAGATTTGGAAGTGTGATTATTTTTACCGGTTGTGGGCCAATACCAAAAAATTTTGCTGGGTAGGCACATACGAATGGAACTATACAGAAGAACGTCCTTTTGCAAACAAATCATATAGGGAAAACTCGGCTCATTTCGTGATAACATGAAAAAAACAGGTTTACGGGTTTATTTAAGGTAGTTTTTGTGCTGTAACAGTTACACTGGTCTAACTTTGTGATAGCTTCCGCGATTTGCAAAGGAAATTTTGAAAAAAAGGTGAAATCGGTAAAGGGCATAAGCTGACAAAAACCGCTCCACTTTCAATGCGTGAATCTATATTTAACTTTTTCTAATTGTACAGATGAAAACGATTAATTAAGCTTCAATAAAACCATTAAAAAAATTACAATTTTTTAATATTCAATGTTCTATCAGGATAAGAAACGAAGACTATCACGAAATTATCATAAAATAAAAAATTTTGGACTTTCAGTGCACAGTTTGTTAGATGCAGGTTGTGCCTTTTTCATAACACAAACCCCACTTTTGTACCTTTTAATTTGGGGATGTTATAATAAAGTTGGTGCTTGATATCACGAATTTAACCGAGTTGACCCTACATATAAATTAAAGTTCTCGTTTTACTGGTCAATACTGAAATCAACCTTGTTATTTGAACTTGAAAAAATTGGGTACGGTAAATAATAATAACGATTACATTATAATTAAAAAATGCATGAAATTTCATTTAATCAAAATAAGAATTGCCAAAAATCTGATAACAAGCTCTAATTAAACATTGCAATAATACAACTTCTTTACTCGGTTCTTCCTTTTCAATGCCCTTAAATCTTTCCAATACTTTTGGCAATCCAATTTTAGCAGCATCAACATCACCTTTTAAAACATCTGTGGATACTAGGTGAGAATAAGTGTTCCATGGCTCCTCACGTTGAATGTTGAATTTCGGCCAGTTGTATAAGCATGCTTTACATTGACATTTAAATTGAAAATGTTTGAATAAATGCTGTTGTCGATCAACTTTATTCGATAAATAATATAAATAATTGATACTGTATCGGGAGAAGAAAACAGAAATTACAATAAAGATACAAATTCAAGAGAAATTTCATAAATGACTTACTTGTATGTGATAAAGCACTGTTCTCCAGCTTTAATTGATTTAATTGCTCTTATTACAAGTGTTGAACCATGGAATGTATGATAGACGTTTGGACAACAAGAATGATTAAAAAGACTACCAATTGAATATAAACCGTAGCCAATTCGTTTATTAGAGGTATTATCAATTTCTACACTACGGATTTGCCTAATCGGTAAAAACATATCAACGATACATATCAATGTAAATAGTACTTTCATAAAATTCGTTTTGTCTACTGTTTCTTTGAAATCTTTAAAGAAATCTGTGTATTCCTTCAACCACTCATAAAGTATTGCTGTTAGCTTACTGGCAATTACATGTTTTTGATACGGTATTTCTTCCAAAGGTCTAGCCAATTTCCAAATTTCACGGAAATTAGTAGAAGAATATTCACCATTCGGATCTATTTCTTCATAATTATCGATATTTTGATATTCAGCATGGTTTTGGATAGCAATTTTCAACGCTAATAAAACACCTAAATGCATCCTATAAATTGAATTGAAACTCTTCATCAGTATACACATGTATTTATGATAATTATTCCATGCTAATAATTTACATTCATCACTGCAATAGAAAACATAACTGCAAGTATCGCATGGTATTAAATTAAAACATCGCTGGAAACATTCATGGCATATTAGTTTTGATTTCTTTTCAGCCATTGCAGAAAACGGTTTTTCAATCACCAAAACATCACCGATTTCTATATTTCGCGTTGCTATCATATGTTTACCGTAAGTATCGTTCATTGCAATTTTAATAAATGAACTTGCATTTGGTATTTTTGGATTTGGTTCCCTTACGTATGGTAATTCTTCGAAATATTTTTTATATGGTACATTATAAACTCTTTTCAAACGATTTGCACGTCCCTTTAATTGCTGAATCTCTTCTTCGTTTTCTACACAATAATCTTCCATCATCAATATACGATTTAGATCCTAAAAAAACGAAATTGCAATTCACTGGCTATTGTACAAAATTTATCTATCGACTCAATAATTTGTAGTTTGTTGGTCGCACCCGTTTCTGTTAGACCACTTGCCTTTTTTTTTGTCAGCTTACACAAGTATTTGTGCCTACAGATGCAACCAACAACCCACTCTTACTCAAAATGTTATATATTGTAATAATTTGTTAACTTACAATTTCAGCTTCTTTGTAAAATTGATGTTTAAGCAAATATTCGCCTCGTTCGTATAAAATTTTCGATTTTACTTCATCTGATTCGGCAAATGCTAAGCAATTATTGTATCTCAAAACAGTAATGAAAAATTTGTTAACAGCAGACTCTGGTGTGTGCAATAATGCTAACAATTCATTAGCAATTGTATCACTTTTTGTTCCTAAATGTACTGTTGGAATTAACTCTTGAACTTTCAATCTATTATAAACGAGCTCCACTTTGTCAAAAATTTCCATTTTAATAAAATCAGGTGGAGGTATATCATCGACCAATGTTTTCGTTGATTGCACAAGTATAGGTAAATCCATGTTTTTATTATATTTATAAAAAAAAAACAAAACAGAAATTAGACTAACACTGTACTTACAATAAAATTTGACGACCGAACAATACAATTTTTAACAATTTTATGCTAGAAAATGGCACTTGTGGATAGGCATTGTTTTTTTTTCACATGAGATACAGTAATATCAGCATTTCAATATCAATTCGATAAATTTCCTAAAGCCAGCTCCACACACTGAAGCCAAGAATGTTCCTCTAATGTGTGCCCCAATAAAATAGATGTATTTTGAACGTTGGTAGATATCCATTGCTTATGTGTTTTGTTACAAAACTTCAAAACGATTGGTGCCAATATTCTGTAGCCGTTCACATATTGGACGGTTGCTAATTTAGCCTAAATGTCCTTTGAGCAACAAGCACGCCAATCTTAACGTTTGGACATGATCCAGCGTTGGCTACAATGTGTGGGACTGCCTAAAACGAGATAGTATAAGCGATTGTTTTTATTTTGTCTTCACTTATCAGTGTAAGTGAACTTTTTTATTACACGATATCTGTTTCTTTAACACGATTTCACAAAATTCAATATTTTTGTAGAATTTTCAAATCTCTACAAAACGAAATTATTTAATAACACGACGGCGAAAAAGGCATACATTTCCCTATGAATTACAACCGACATTTTAGTGACTACTAAACGCAAAGAGTTCACCCAGTGCCGGATCAAACCTCTTGACATTACGCCAGTGAAGCAGCAAGTTCGTTTTGTAATGGTACTGTTCATTGTTGTAGTAGTTCAATGATAAGTTGCTGACCAGCATGAACGATTGATGCATCCCTTTTTGTCTACTCCTGATCCCCGTCGACCTGTCCAGTAAGGGCGACACTATGCAGTATCTAAATTTTCGGGATCATGACAAGTTGCGATTGCATCACATTTTTTGCATTATAAAAACAGTTGAGACGCGTTGGAGACCGATACTTGGGCACTGGTCGACGCCATGTCCGTGACAATAGTCCCAGTTGTCTGCATGTCTCGGTAGCCTTACTTCAAGACACTCAAACAACCTGAACCGATAATAAGTAGATTCATCAAGGTAGATACAGGAGCGTATTAGGGACGCACACCAAGGGCCTCTTCGTTATGGGTTCCCCGAACTCAAAATCTCCCGTTTAGAATGTTCTGAACTTCATGGGACTCTTGATGTAAATGATCAGTTCTAATAATTGGATAATTAGTGTTAGCAAAGGTGCCAAAATGCTTTAGCACTACTATTCTTCATGACATACAGCAAAATATTGAATTACCATTATTTCGTTGGATTATGCTAAAAACTGTAAGTACGAATAGGAGAGATAAAAACGTTAATTTTTTTATTAACTCTTTTTTTTTAAATATTTCGTAATATACAATATCACTATTTTAATAAATATTTTTATTTACAAACACAAGATAATTACAATATTCAAAATACAGGTCCATCATCCAAATTGTCATCATTGTCTTCATAATCTTCACCATTATCAAAATAATTGTTAGCATAATCTGTACCATCATCCATCTCCTCATCCAAATCATCTTCTAATTCTTCATTCAATTCATCCTTAATCTCATCTTTAACAGTTTTTCCTGTACTATTCTGTTCTTTTACTTCCAATTTTTTCAATCTAGAAAACAAAATTATGAACCAAAATCAAGCATTTTTACAAAATAAAATCATAAAATAGGCATATATTTACGTTTCTTTTATATCAACATTTTTATTGCGTTGAATCTCAATTCTTTTGGCATACACTTTCGGCCTTAATTCAGATGGTAATAATCTCCAATCATATTTTTCTTTAACATTAGGTAATTGTGCTACCAATTTATCAATCTCTTGTTCTGGTTGTGATGTTTTCTCTGTTGGCATTTTTAAATAATACGGTGATAATTGCATGTGATCAATATTGACTTGTTTCAGCAACAAAAGATAATCGGTTTCTACAGAAGTCTGAAAAAATATCACAAATTTAGGGTAGTTGTTTTTTTTTTTAAACTTAAATAAAAACCTACAGTTAGAGGTAGTGGTTTTCTATCTAATAATGGATATAAGGGGGGTGGTTGATTAACAGTACAAGGCATCACATCATTTCCAGTTAAACCCATTGCATTCAATTGTTCGCGACTGAATGATTTCGTCGCACCACCACCACGACCACCACCTCGACCGCCACCACGACTCATTTTTGTTCTAAATTAAATAAAACTTGTTTATTGAGTGACTTCTAATTTCTTCAAATCTTCTGTTATAGTTTTAATTTCATTCTGTTCTTGTTCAAACACTTCTAAATCATAAATAACTTTAACAATTAATGAACAACTTGGACAAGTAGCTACTTCTTCACCTGCTAGTAGTTCTTCCTGCAAATTAAAACCGGAATGAAGAGCGGCATGATTCAAGTTTTTAGGTTATGTTAGATTACTTTTGATATTTGAAATCGATCACCACATGGACATGGATAATAATAAATCTCTTCCTCTTCGTCGTATTCGAAATCTTCTATTTCTATTTCGTCGTGAAAAACAGTCATTACGTGAATTTATTATAATTAAAATTTAATGAACATCTACACGCACGCATGACATACGGATCGCATGCTTACGCCATGTGATGTAATTGCGGTGTTGCCAGATATACCTACCTTCACAAATTTGATCAAATCAAAAACTACGAGAGTTGTTTGAAAGTTTGGTAAAAATATACGAGCTGGTACCATAATGTACTCGGTGACGTCATGGCTGGCAAAATAACACTCTTCGATCTAGACTAGGCCAAATTTCATCCAAAAACGACACATTGTTCACGTTTTACAAACGTTCAGCACAGTAATAAAATGTTTGTTTGAACTAAAATTTTGATACTCCTGCCAAGCACCCTCTCTCAAGCGAAGCTAGCAACGTTCCTGAGCACAAATAAGAGTATCGTTATAGAAGACTATCGAGTGAGTGAGCGAGATTGTTGCAACTGTAGGCATCGATCTTATTTTTCCATCAATCGGGTGTTACAATAGCCAAACTGATTCCTTCTTCCTCCGTATCCTATAAATTTAACTCCGAACGACTCCTTTCTCTTTTCTAGCATAAAAATTTGGCTTAGTGACAAGATTACTATCGAATCAGGCTATCACCGTTGTTGATGGGTATTTTGCAGCCTTGGAAAAAACTTGCTTTCCTGCCAAGTTATAAAAGTTTGGAACTTTTTGGACAAAGTATATAGAATACAGTGGATTCTATGTTACGAAATAAAATCAAATTTTCCCAAAAAGAAAGCATGTTCTTTTACCATAACCTAGTATTTCAATAGAATAATAATTAAAAGCATAGAAACTGCTTTTCTTTTCATTCTATAGGAATAAAATTTAAAAACATGTAATAGACAATCGTAAAAACAATAGAGCAATAATTAGTAGCACTACAAAATATTCGGAGCAAATCGGTAGATCTACTGAAAAATTGATACATGTGACATTACTGCACAATCAACATGACGTTGACAGCAGGGAAAAGTAAGGTTATAATACGGTTAGATATAGCTCATATGTTTATTTTTTTATCAAAAATTCCCATTTTCTTGCAAAACTAAAAATAAAATTACTTAAAACAAAACAAACCTAACAATTACATAAAAAGAAAAATATATTTAATTTTGAATTATTAGCGCTGCATTCGTTTCATTTTTCTTTCAAGTTTCCTTTGCTTCTTTTCATCGATTTCTGGTTGATTTGGAGCTTCTTGGAAGAAATATGGCGATAGAATGTTCTTCCATGCAATCCAACCACCACGAATCGGTGCTAACAACCATAATAACCAAAAATAATTTGATATAAGTGATGATAAAATTTGACAACCAGCAGTTAGAATGATTATATCTTTTACATGTCTACAATTAAACAATTAATTAAATCGATATTAACGTAATTATAACAATTACTCTGCAATGCCTCCTTCCATATTCAAATCAACACCACTATCTAGAAGTTGGCCAGTTTCTGTATATTTTGGTTTAGACATATAAGCCATAAATTGATAAGCACCAATATAGATAGCACAGGAGAATAGGTACATTACCTAAAACAATATTGTAATTGAATTGTTGTTAACCCAATACTTGAGGATTTCCGCAACATTACAATACTTATTGCAGAATTGTAAAAAACTAAAATTATCAACGACAGAGCATTAGATATCATTGCCATATTTCGATAAAAACTCAATGTAGTTACATTCTCTTCAACGATTTGTTTTGCACCTTTCGTGCCCTGTTTACCTTTCTGTGGCGGCTGTAAATCAAAACCAATTTTATTATAAATAAGTATTCGCAAATATAAAACTATAATTCAACATACACTCATTTTCTATAAATTTCCTATTGTCTTAAGCGATTTTAAATTATTTATTATTCATTATTTTTAAAATTTCAATACTTCTACATCACCGATAACGTTTCCCAACTTCTTCCACGTTGGATAACCTAAAAATTTTGGGTTGTCAAAAATTGACAGTAGAGCTATATTTTTATAAAATAGTAAGACCTGTTATTGTCGAATTTGTATATGAGGAAGTGAGATGGAGAAATTTATTAGGTTTTCCAAATTATTGAATTGTAGTATAGAAACGAACGCCATCTATTAATAATTTGAAAACAATTTGTTAATTTATAAATTATTTGTTTATTTTTTGACTCGTAGATGATTGTGCCTTTATTATATAATAATCAAACATAATTTATTCACAAAATAAACCATTGTATATTTGTAGAAATGGAATAATTGTAATTATTTCGAATTTAGCGCCTTCTATGTCGCTAAATCAGAACATACGTGGTGAACATTGGAATCTGCTGTTCCAAATAAAAATATTTTATTTATTTACAAACTTTTGTTTTCAATTATCATTTGTACCTTTATAACAAGTTTCTAATAGCACATATCAAAGTTCACTGTACAAAGTTCATCCTATAATAACAGTTTCAGTGATCTAATCGCTTCAAGGTTTATTTTAACACAGGCAGCATAAACAGCAACAAAAAAATGGCTTGTCTACAACAGGTATGTATTTTTCGAATAAATTCTTCAAATTAAATTGTTTGTAAGTTATTTATTTCTTTTTTTGTAAATAGGTGAAAACGTTATTTCGACCAAGTTTACGAGTTATTTCTAAATTGCAAACTTGTAACGCCTCTTCATCACCAAACGGTTACAATTTCGGTAAGAATTCCAAAAAATTACCAAAAGTATGTTGTTAAAAATAACGAAAATCTTTGTAGCTTTGAATGATACACAAAAGGAGTTTCAAGAATTGGCTCGTAAATTTACACGTGAAGAAATCATACCGGTAGCTGCAGAACATGATCGTACTGGAAAATATCCACATGAGATTATCAAAAAAGCATGGTCTTTGGGTTTAATAAATGGTCATATACCTGAAGATATCGGTGAATATCGTTAAAATTAAATTTGTTTTGTTTTATTAACGTGTCGTTTTTTCTATCATAGGTGGTATGGGTAATGGTGTTTTTGATGGTTGTTTGATTGCTGAAGAATTAGCTTATGGTTGTACTGGTATTGCTACAGCTTTAGAAGCTAGCGGATTAGGGGTAAATGTTTAAAAACAATAATTGTTTATCATAAAATTGCAAATAAAAAAAACAAAGTTCAAAATATAAACTCCAAATTACGTAATATTTGTTGATAAAAAATGAAATCTTATCTCTTTTTTTTTTGTTGTATATTTTGAAGTGTTTATTTTGATTGGTTTGTTGTTATGAATTCTAGCAAACACCGGTCCTAATTGCTGGAACTAAAGAACAACAAAAGAAATATTTGGGGCGATTGTTGGAAGAACCTTTAGTCGCTGTATGTTGAACGAATTATTATTTCAATACAGTTATGACATTTTTTTTTGTTGTTACATTTAAGGCATATTGTGTAACAGAACCGGGTGCAGGTTCCGATGTTAGTGGAATCAAAACAAAAGCCGAAAAGAAAGGCGATGAATGGATCATTAATGGTCAAAAAATGTGGATTACAAATGGTGGTGTAGCCAATTGGTATTTTCTATTAGCACGTACAAATCCAGATCCTAAATGTCCAGCTAGTAAAGCATTTACTGGTTTTATTGTTGAACGAGACTCTCCTGGATTAACACCAGGCAGAAAAGTAATAAACTTACAATAAATTCAATTTATAATCAATAAATTATTTTCAATTTTAAGGAGATAAATATGGGCCAACGTGCATCCGATACACGTGGCATAACATTTGAAGATGTCCGTGTACCAAAAGAGAATGTTCTAATAGGTGAAGGTGCTGGTTTTAAAATTGCAATGGCAACATTTGATAAAACCCGTCCACCGGTAGCTGCAGCTGCTGTTGGTTTAGCACAACGTTGTTTAGATGAAGCATCAAAATATGCAAATGAACGTAAAACATTCGGTGTACCAATTTCACATCATCAAGCTGTTGCATTTTTATTGGCCGATATGGCTATTGGTGTTGAAACGGCACGTTTAGCATGGATGAAATCAGCATGGCAAGTTGATCTTGGTGAACGTAATAGTTATGCAGCATCAATAGCAAAATGTTATGCTTCTGATGTAGCAAATAAATGTGCTACTGATGCTGTACAAATCTTTGGTGGTAATGGATTCAATAGTGAATATCCTGTTGAGAAATTAATGAGAGATGCGAAAATTTATCAAATCTATGAAGGTACATCACAAATACAACGGATGATTGTTTCGAGAGCTGTTATTGATAGGGCCAAACAGCTAAATTGAGGCTACAAAAGTATAAAAATGTGTCTATTGTTTGTAAATTTAAAAAATATGCTTCATTTTATATAAATACTATTTTTATTAATAAACTGTCTACATGATTTTTTTGTGTTTTTATTATTTAAGTTGGAAATATTTTCAAATGGTCGATTGTTTTTTGTTTGGTTTAGTTTTCTTCGTGCATGATGATGACTTCCTTTTTCTGTATGTGTGTGGCGCGTAAATTTGAAATTTTCGTGCGCTTGCGTCTAACTTATTAGTCAATGTACTATCTGTTGCAATTTGATTTGATTCGTCTTATTGTTAATTATTTTGCAAAATTTCGACAATTTATTGTTATAACTCGATTAAATAATTCAAAATTCCTTTTATGTAATCGATAAAAACGTGTGACGATTGAATAAAATCATCGACCTACTTGGAACGTGAAAGTCAGTTTAAATATTTTCTCAATACAAAATCGATTTATTGAATTGTAGATGGTATAAAGTTGATTTTAATTGTTATTTTAATTAAAATTTTCCAATTTTTCATTCATTTATTAAATAAAAAAAAGTTTTCATATGTTCTGTCTGAGATTTTATGGGTCATGAACACAGTAGCTGATTTGATACAATCAGTTATGTCTGTCTGAATGCAAAGTGTAAGCGAAGTGGCCTACAGACCTACATTTCGACAACGTTCGATTTTTAAACGTCCTCAAAGAAATTGATAATTGTGTTGGGTTGGCGTTGTATTGAAGGTCAGAGCTTCGGGAAGCTCTGGATAACGCCGGGATCGGTCATCATTGCGGTAATTGTGTTTAAACGGTATAAACAATGCACGAAGAAACGACTAGTATGAGCGTTCCCGGCCCTGTTGCCGTATCTACAAATCAAAACGAAAACGGCACCACATCAACAACAGTTTCTGTAGCTGGGGGTGATGTGGATCTGGATGTCAACCCTGACAATGATAATGTTGATCTGCAAGTGCCTTTCTCAACTAGTTCCGGAGGTAATCAAATTCATATTCCATTCCACATTATTAGTTGTTTTTTTGTGTTGTTTTGTTATTATACAGGTTAAGTTTATTGTAGGCAACAGCGCGCCTACTAGATTCATTCTCGTTCTTGTGTGTTGTATTACGTATATTATATATGTATGTATTTGTATGTGTGTAAATGTGTAAATGTATGTATATAAATTCAGTTGTTTCTTTCTACATAAGTGATTCTCTGCGACGAAAGTGAATTCTGTCTGTTTTGCTATTCGAAATGAAAGCGAATTAGGTGGTTTGGCCTACTTTTTTTTTCACATTACTTTCGCCTTCATCTAGTTTGTTCATTTCATTTCATTTCCATTTCTAATCAATTAAAATGGAATTTTGCTCTCTCAACTATCTAATATCTTCTAGTAGGACGGGTATGGTAGCGTTGAAACAACATCGAATATCAAATTGGCATTGGTGTGTGGTGTGGACTTGTCGTAGGTTACGCCCGTTCCCCGTTTCCCGGGAAACCTAACCCAACCTGTACTGATGTGTCGTCGGCAATTCTTTCTCTCTCTCGCTCTCTATCTGTATTGTAATATAGTTTTCTCACTTCCCCTTTTTTGAAATTATTCTGCCACGCGCCAACCCTTATTTCTTATCATTATTATTATTATTTTAATAAAAATCTACCTGTCGCTTTTTTTTATTGTATTATATGCGCCTATTATACATAGATATTATACTTCTCCCCCTTGACCTAGTGCACTTCTATTTCTAGTTTATCTAGGCTACCCTTAGACGGCATAGTCTATTATAGGTCAGGTTCAAGTGCAGGTGCAAGCTGCCTTTATTTATTGAATCGGGTGCGCTTGCGCCGTTTCTGCACTTCTTCGTCTGGCCGTTCGTAGGTCAGCAGCAGCTATGATGATGGTGGTGGTGGTGACGGCGGCAATCCTACAAATTCAACCAGATTATTATCGATATCATATACCACCCTTGTTACTCTCTACATTATTTTACTGAAAATTATGGATTTTAAATTGTTGAACGATTTTCTTTATAAAGGAAAATGATGTAAAAAGGAAATTTAAATGAGGTCTGGACGGGGGGAAGAAAAGAAAATAGACGTTTGTGTCTAATGAATTGTTAAACAAGTCATGAATAAACAATATCTATATACAGGCTTCATTTGAAAATTTAAAATAATTATTCAACAAAGAAATTATTCAGTTCATTTTCTAAAAGTATGATTGATAATTATTCAATAGAGGCATATTTTAATTTTTAGTCGAAACATTCATATTTGGTAAACCACAATCGTCATTCAAATAAATATTGTAGATAAAAGTATATGTTCGATTTGAAAATATTACTTTAATTGTTATTTATAGTTGAATGATATGTGAATAGTTTAACGAAGAATTAAATTTATAATAAATCAAGCTATTTTTCCACGTTTATAAAAGTCTAAATTTAAAGAGTTTAAACAACGCAATTGAGTGGCTTGTAATATGAGAACATCACTTATTTGAAATCATTAGAAGTCCATTGTTTGAATAAACAAATTTCGGTATTTATACAGGCTGTTTCATTTTCAATGGTGTTTAGAGATCTCTTACAAGTACAAACAGCGATTGAGTAGAGGAAATGATGGCACATTCTTCTGCTAGTTCTTTTATGACTAATCATATGATTCAGTTAGATTCTTGCTGTATTCTTTTGTTTTTGACAACGGGGGCTTAGTACCTGTATTCAGCCTATCCATTCGATTGATACCCGCTGGATTAAAGGTTGATGAGTCTCTAAGTTAGAGAGATTTTTGAAGCCCTCACCAAGTAGGGGCAGTATTTCAACAACTTTATGGCTGTCTTTAAATTTTTACGGAGACCGTGCGAGAAGGACCTATACTGTGGGCCTCCCAGTGTCATTCTCCTTTACAATTTTGAAGTACTTTTATTGGAAAAATATTCCAAAGTATACAGATCTGTAGGCTCCTCAAAAATTTATCTACTTTTTACCTCACGATCCTGATAATATGGTCAATTAATGACCGTCAACAAGTCGGTGGCGACGCAGTTATACCAAATGATTAAGAGGCCTGCTTCGACTATTGGTGCAATTCAACTGCATCCCTTTTTGGACTCTAGGAAACTAATTGGGTGCATAAGAATTTAACGGGAACGGATTCAGGTGCAGTGTCAGCTCAAAAATACAATTTCCAAAGTTGCATATAATAAAAACGAATAAAGGTTTCTGAATTATGTTAGAATTTATAGACAACGATTTATTTGTCAGTGATGCTTGGCTTAATTTTTCTAAATATTCTATTCGTTTTTTTTATTTGAAAATAAAACATATTCTTTAAAATATGCAAATTTGTCTTCGGCATTTTTCCGTGGCTGAGTCGGAATTTCCTGTGGCCTCTCGAGGGCTCCTGGTGTTTCGTTGAGAACCACTAATCTACATTAGAGTAGGTATATTCTAATAAGAAAACATTTTCATTTGCATATTTCCTTTAATTATTTGCCTAATGTTTCTTATTAAACAAGCTGTTAATTAAATTCATTGTAAAGTTTACTAAGGATTTTCCTTGGAGGTGTAATTTATAAACTCGTTTAGTTCTTTGTTCTTGTGGTCGTTCGAGTTCCCACCGTTTATAATATCTCTACTCAAATTCTCATTTGATTCTCTGCATTTTACAAACATAAAATCAATTATAAATATAAATGTGTATTGCATAGAGGGAAATATGAAAGAAATGAATGAAATAATTGAAATATTAAGCTTCTAGCCGGGACTTGAACCCGGGGCTCTCAGTGCCTAGCCGAGCGTGTTGACCAACTACACCACCAGAAGACCAATCTTATAAATTCAATTGTTCATCGAACAGTTGTAAGATTTGCATCTAGCACCATTGTTTTCAAAACACTAAATAAACAGATATCGTGTTTGTATCACTACATTAAATTTTATTTCACCTATCCAAGACCCCAGACTCGTAGGCCGGGTATTAGGGCCGAATTCGAAGGACCCTACGTAGAATATATCTAAAATCTGATAGGACAAATAAAATCTACATTAAAAGCAATGAGAAGCTTCAATTCATTTGGAATGCTGGATATAGAAATAGTAAAAAAGTAAAAAAACAGTTGAATAACTCGAACACAGTAACATAGGCAGAATCTGATTACACTATCGGATTAGTTTTCAAAAAATAGCATAAGAATGTATCATCCGTTATTTTATCCAAAGCAATTTTGTGCCCACATCTGGACACTTGGATTTTGCTAAACTGAAATTGATCGATGATAATAAAATCGTATCTATAAAATATCGATAAAATAATTTGATTTACCTTCAAAAATTGTTTGAAACAATACTATTTTACATCTTCTTACCAAGAGTTGCGTAGTTTTAAGTTGAAATCAGTGTGAATCGTAACTGAATATTCTTTAGTAGCATTTTGTTTAAATTTACACGTAAATAGTTTTAACTTCGCACTGAAAAGCATAAAGGTGGGCCAAACTTTATTTTCAAACTATGATTTTTTTTTTCCAATGCTAGTCAAAGAAATGAAAGATTTCTAAATCTACAATCATTAAAGGGTCTGAGCACTTTGAAAGGGTTTTCTTTGGTTTTTTTTCATCATTAGAAAACAAGTTTCTAATTTTTGTTGTTGTACAGTGTGTTTAACTAACGAAACATATACCTAAAAGAAAAAGTATCATGACTTGAATATATAATATGATCACTCAAATATTTTCTTTCTTGAAGAACGTTATCTACTTACCGATGTGTACGGTTTTAAAAAAATTGTTAATATAGAATTGAAAAAGTAAATATAGGGGAAACTTGGTTAAGTTCGTGGTACTAAGCACTATTTTCGTTATATCTAACCATCCCCAAATTAAAAGGGACAAAAGTGGGGTTTGTGTTCTGAAAAAGGCACAGCCTTCATCTAACAAACTATACACTGAAAGTTCGAAATTTTTAATTTTATTGTATTGCCAAACCGACTTTAATGCTTATGTGAAAGTCTTATAATTCCGTGATACTCTTATTAGTTTCTTATCATAATAGAACATTCAATATTATAAAATAATAACTTTTTCAATGGTTTTATTGATGTTTAATCAATCATCCTCATTTGTACAGTTAAAACAAGTTAAATATAGATTACAGTGATGTAAATTTACGCATTGAGAGTCGAGTTACTTTTGGCAGCTTATGCCGTTTACCCATTTCACTTCTTTTTCAAAATTTCCTTTGTAAATCGCACATAAATCGTGGAAGCTATCACAAAGTTAGACTAGTGTAACTCTAAAACAATCTTGAATAAACCGGCTACACTCTTTTTTTCCATGTTATTGCGGTATTATCCGCATCACGAAATTAGCCGAGTTTTGCCTATTATTAATCTAGAAGCGGTTTTGTCAATTGTGGCACTCCACCATGGTGGACTGCCAAATGATTTTAAGGTGACCGTATTAAGCCGCCTGTTTGAAAAAGTTATTTCCTTTGTTTTGTAAGTTTGTAGGAATAACGGCGCATGTGATAGATATTCAATAAAAACCAAAAAAACAACAACAATAACTTGTAGTGGGTCGCGTCCATTTTTGAAAAGGTAACATTAGATCTTTTTAAGAAAAAAGTCTTCCCACCTCTAGTCTAGAAGAAAACAACTATCTTTATATACTTATGGAAATTTTAAAATTTGTAAAAATAAAAAACAATAGAGACGGTTATATTAAGCAATGTCCATATTTAATGAACGAACATAAATGGATAGAAAACGAACGAGAATGCAAATGTGGACGGGATACATGAATGTTGTCTGATTCTAATTTAATACGTCTGTTTATAGTAGCGCTTACTATAATAACAGTTTTATATAATTATTACAATCATATTAATAATACATCAGAGTAACTATTTACATAAATAGAAACTAAAATTTGATAAAACACAAGCGAATATTGGCAATTTATTTGCTCCTGTTTGCTCGTATTCGTTGTTGCTTGTTGGTTCGTTTGTGCTCGTTTGTAAGATGTGGACACCCCAGGAATATTCACTATAAATAACTGATTGGGAGAAGAAAAAAACTGACTTTTTCAATTTTTTGGAGTGTGTAGACGAGTCGAGAAATCTGACCCCTTTAAGGGGTTAGAGTTGTTTTCTAGTCCTTTTTTTTTAACAGTTCCGATTTTGTTAAGCCGCACCCCCTTGTAGCGGTTTACTTTAAAGAAAACTGCGTGCCGCGTGTAACAAGAGGATGTATTGACAGACGACAAACGACAGTTTGTTTCAAATTTGAAGATATTCCCTGGCTTTGTAGGAACATTGCATCAATCGTCATAATGGAGATGCGGCCTTATGTCTTTCCCGCAAAACGGTGCAGTCTCTACAAATTTGAAATAAATTGTCGTTTGCTGTTATTACCACTTGCGTCGACACGACTTCGTCTGAAGTAAAACACTACTTGTTGCTTTCAAATCGGCATGCTGATCGGTCTGGCGGTGAAGTCGCGCAATACGTCCATACTTACGCGGCTTTAGAACTTAAAACTATAAAGTAGGTGAACAAACGGAAGACATACGTAATGATCTAACTATAAAATGACAAATTGTTGGGTGTTGCTGTGTAACATTCATAAAATAGAAAAAAAGTGAAGAAAGATTAACTGTAAAGAAGAAGAACATGATACATCACCAGATTGTAGTCTCAAAAATGTACCTTCAAAATTGAGTCATCCTGTGTAAACGAACATCTTATATGGTGCAACTATTCATTAAAAATCGCACTACAACTTGCTCAAAAATGACTAACAAGTAAACCTCACGACGTGAAAACTTCATTATTCGATGATTTTAAGGGACACGTGTTCTGCCTTTTGTGTCCATACTTTGGTTGAAGGGGCGAATAGGGGTTAAAGTTTAACCTGTAAGTCATTTAGAGGTTGTTATATTATACGTACAAATTTTCTGTTTTATTCAAAGGTCATACTAGTAGAAGCCATTAAACGCCAATTCGTTTTTGTTTTAACCTATAGATAAACTTTTCATTAAATTTTGATTTGCCGTTTTATATTAAACAATGTACTTTCACATGCCCTTAGTATGAGCTCCTTAATATTAAAGAGGTGTAGATCCATAAAATTTTCCCATTTCATATTTTCATATATAAAAAAATTTTATTGACAGTTTCACATAATACGCCATATTCATTTATTTCTTCTAAAAATATGGCTATTTTGACGGAAACCTCTTTAAAATTCCACTAACCGCCGTTATAGTTAGCTAAGTTTTAATAATAATCCAACAACTACGAAGCACCATAGTTTCATCCATTATTCAAAATTTAAAGAAGAATTTCCGGAACGTGGTCAACAAGATACAAAAATTTATTTGGTGTTTGAAATGAATAAAACGAAAATTGAATTTTTAGAATTTTTGAAGCTGTTAGTTGAAACAAGTTTCATGGATGAACATGAGAGAAATTTTTGGATTTTGACAAATTTTACATCTTACAGTTCATTTTTCATTAACTTTCAAGTGTACCCCATATATCTTCTTCTTTATTGTAGAAATCCAGTTTACTAGAAAATTTAAAGGAGTTTTATCAGTTAGGAAGTTGAATCTTTATTTGTTCGAGGCAAATTGTTTTCGTGTTATTCCGATAAGCTTAAAAACCGAAATTCAGCTTTTCTGTTTTAGCATTTTTCTCTCATTATCAAACACAAATATATAATTTTTTTTACCTTCTTTTGTGTATCTTTCTTTGAAAAATATTTACTGTATCCTTTTTTGTCTAAAGTGGTTTTTAGCAAATGCCAAGAATAGTTTTCTCATTTTTGACTTTTGACTTTTTAAAATACATGAAAGAGTAAACCTCTTTCAATGTGCCTGTGTTAATTTTTTTCCCTTCTTCTACTTGATGGGAATTATTCAGTTATAGCATTAGCAGACAAGGTAATATAAAAGAATATTTTATTTAATAATTCTTTAATTAATGAATTTATGGCATATTGTTATTAGATGATGAATTAATGATGAATATACTAAGAATTTCAATAATTACTTCTACACAGAAGCCTTCTTATTGATCACAAAAAAAAATAATGTATGAAAGATGTAAAAGTTTACTTAATTTGTTTAAAAACAAACTGTCGGACAATTATTATGTTTTTGCATTATTTCCTGCTATTTACTTTCATTTATTACATTATTAGGAATAATAATAATAATGTTGATGTTATCATACATACCAGTTTAATTTAAAAATGTAAGTCAGTGTCAATATTTAATGTTTATGTGACCTAAATCATCTACAATCGTAAATTTTTTCTTCCCGAGTTTTCTTTCTTTTTTTTCGTGAATTTTCCCATTAAAAAGTTGAACGACACATAAAACAGATATATGGATGTAGACAAGAATAATTTTGAAAGAAGACAATTTCGCCTTGAAATTAAAAATAAAACAAAAAACGGTGAAATATGTAAAACAAAGAACGTTTGTTTGATTCGTCATCAATAGTAGTAGTAGATTTGTAACAAAACAAGGAAGTTTCAATTGTTTATAGTAAACATCAATTATTTATTAATATTTTTTACATATAAAAAAAATTGGTAAACATAAATATTATTAAATTTTAAAAAGGTAGTCCTTGTTTCTTTTTTTTTGATTACTGATGAATTGCTAGAAATTTCCCATTTCTTTCCATACCATTTGACATTTACAATAATCGTATTTGTATTACCTATACCTGCTTATTAGAAATTAACAAAGGAAATTTCGGTGATGTTGCTTGATTAATAAGAAAGAAATTTTGAAATGGAAGAAGAGAAGTATTCGTGTATTTCTAGAGATATGTGTAAATCTATTTTAAAATGTAGCTCTAACAAGAAATCTTGGCAACTATAGCCTGTTTTATGTGCATCCATTTTAATTATATTTTATTTTATTTTTTATGATTATTAGAGCCGTTATTATTACTATCATTATTATTGTTATTAAAATTGTTGATGATGTCCACACATTATGTATATATCTATATATAAATATTTTCTTTTAACATTTACTATTCAATAAATATGGATCGTTAGACTAATAAATGAACGTTCACCTAAAATTACTTGATTACCTTGACGATCAATTTGCGGAAAGATAGCCAAGGAAAAAATATGTATTTATGTGTGTATATAGTATATATAGGTATATGTACGTGGTAGATAGATAGTAAATAAATTTTTTGCTTGTTTATAATTTTAATTCTTTTTATATTGTTGTTATTGTTGTTAATGTTATTTTCAAAAAAATTTCCAAACATAAACAGAATATTAATGATTTAAACTTCTTTAACTTCAGTATTGTTCACTCAAATGATTGATAAAATTTATTAAAATTCATATAAAAAAAAAATCACATTAATCCCTTAATAGAATTTTATTTTAATTCAAGAATTTCATTCGTTGAATATCTACATGCGAGCGAAAACGATTTTATCAAGGGATTTTTTTCGTGTCCTTTTCTTTTATTATTATTATTATTATTAAATCCCTTTGCGTGGGTGTAGGTCACATTGGTGTCAAAGTATCGTATGTGTTAGTAGGACACAAGATCAGGATAAAAAGGGTCAGATTAAAGTGGGTTAGTAGGTCGATCGTCCTATTCTCTGTCTTCATTGACCTAGTCCTCGTCCGGGATATTGTGCTTGCATGTTCTTATTCTATAATTGTTAAATTTGACATAATGTAGATATATTTTATGTGTGTATGAATTTGAAATGTGAATAAGTTCCGCAATAAAATAATTGAAAGAGTAACATAATGGGACTAACTATTAACCAAATTCGATTGAGCAATAAGCTTTTTACAAATTGTATGGCACTATTGGATGAATCTATAAAATGTCAAGGCTGTGCTATAGTACGTACAGTGATTTAAGAGATTGACTAACAATAAGATAATCTTGGTTTTGTTTAATTCGATATTTTTGTTTTGATAAAAGTGTGACCATCCGTTATTGAATCTATTTTAATCAATCACTTATAGTACGTTCATCGGGGTTTGGTCGACTCAACTTTTACTGTGAAATTGTTAACAGTACAGTAATTTGCCACTTGTTGAGCTTTGTTTATGGTGTCTAATTTTACAAATATGCCGAAATACTTAAAATAAATCACTGCAGGTGCTAAGGAAAATTAACCGTTGAATTTCCATTAGCAAAAATAAAGCGTCCCTGAGTGAGACAGAGCAAGAGGCAATGTTCACATGCATTTAATAAAAAACAAACAAGAGGACAGAAACTGTAAAATTATTTTAGATGAAGGTACGTTTTATGAAATAATTTGTAAAACACGCAATTCATAAAACAAACTTAACACCGACTTTGGGGGTGCCTCAGCATGGCCTGCCTTAGGTAGTCAAACGCCATGTGTAAGAATTTATCTCCGCTCCCTTCACGATCAGTACATCATTTCAAGAAGTGAAACTAACGAAGAACGCCGTTATTATTTCATCATTTTGTAGTTTCTTAATTGACAATAATATCTGATAATAACTGATTTTAGATGGCTAAGTCTTTCAGAAGATTCGCACCAACACCTGTAATATCTTATTTTTTGTTTTTGATGTCAAATCACCACTACCCTTTATCGTCGCCGTACTTTGTACTTTGCGCTTGTTGCAATTTCACCGCTCGCACACCCGTTGCCACTGCACTGTTTACAATTAGAACAGAATAGTTAGAAAAACCATACCGAACATTACTGGCAATTAAACCAATGATTGTAAATTCAGAGAGAACCTTTCATGTGGCAGCTAACTTTTGCACAAAAATTATTTCAGATTGTCAAACAAATCTTTAAATCTGTTACCATTATCAGAGTTTTATTTTTTGAATAGAGAGCTGTGATATTTTTGAATGGGCGTCGGGTCCAGAGAGACCGAGTCTTCCCAAATCCTAGTTGCGGGCCCCAAATCTCCAGTTTGAATATTATCTTTTGTAAAAATGCCATCGATTCTCGAAGCCGGTACTGTGCCTCAATTGAGAAAATCAGAAAATTGTCAGATCTACGGAGTAATTGTATAAATCATCAACTAGCATAAAGTTTCTCATCTAGAAGAAACAGGGTATTCATCAAGTTAAGTTGGCCAAATCCAGATCAACATACCGTACATATTATGCAGGTTGAGACATTTCATCTAGAGACATAGGAGGACAGTCTTGAGAGTGGGTAATTTTGCAAAGATTTTAACCAGCCATCTCTTTTCAATCCAGATGAAGGCTATAAGACTGTCCTGGTTATTGTAGTTTCTTCTATATTCGTAGATGAATTGTCTCAACATGTATACAGTTGTATGCAATTTTTTTGTTTGTCCTCAAACTTAAACCAGTTGTATTCGTGCTGAACTAGATTCCATATAATCAAATAGAATTGCTTAGGTTTTTTTATGCTGAAATATTACCCTCCTACTAATTTTTAATAAGCAAATTAGAGCAATTTATTAATCCGTTGTGTATTATTCATTTTCTTTGTACTTCTATCGAGCCACCTCTTATTTCTATCGAGTTCAATTGTATAACTTGTATTTTGTGGTGATGCTTGATCTTTCAACATAATTTACATATATACCTACCTAATCTGATCTATTGTGAAATAATATTGAAAATTACAAACGAATCATCATTCCTTTTAAATCAGTAAACGGAGACTATTAAAATCTAAAAATCTAAATCCATCAAAAAAATCATCAGCACATCTAGAGTCTCCTATAATCTAATAAACATTATTGGTATTATCTGGTATATCCGATTAAGTTGCTTTAAATTTGTTATTTTAGTAAATAATGGAAAGAATGGAAAATACGAAATTGCGAAATTGTCACCATTTGTTGTTTTTTTTTTAATATGCATATACCTGTCTATAATTTTTTACACCTGGCAATTTATATTATTTTTATTTCAAATATATAATTGCAAAGTAGGCCATGGTGATGGAGTTTTATATACACACACACACACATACATACATTGTATAATTTGGTTCAACCTTGACTAAAAAAATATTTATAATGTTCAAAACTATTAATATCAATAAATAAATAA
>JAZBGY010000774.1:0-15525 GCA_037414755.1 Lydus trimaculatus | reverse complement strand
TCTGATAAATAATTACTGGGTCAAAAATTATCAATGAAACTCTGAAAAAAAAAACAACAAAATCCGTTTAAAATAAAAATAGGTCAACAGTCTTGATATTGTTCAAACATATATTTATATAATATTTAGTAGACGACCTTGGCATCATTGTATACAACACAACACATAAGCTTTTGGATTCACTCTCGTTGACATACTAACCCAGTGACAGTGACACAAACATAATATTTACATACGTAATACATTTTCGAAGATGGTAAAAGTAAATCAAACCAAACAAACCAAAAAGAACTAATCTTATTGTTAATTAAAAAAAAAAGCAACATCATTAAGTGATAAAATGTGAATTTTACATGTAAAATTATTGTAAAGTACATTTATTATAGCTATCATGGTAATTTTAATCATATCTTGTCTGTTATCGTAATTATTGCGAAATAATGAAAACAAAAGTAATACCAATGTCAGTGGACAAGTAGGTCAGTGGGTTACACATGCGCACAATTGATTATTTATTTATTTATTTATCTATAGTTAGTTGGAATAAATTATTTATAAATTGTTTTTAATTCTGCCTTTTTTTTAAAGATAATTAATTTTATTAATATCAATTAGAATTTAAAAAATTGTAGAAATTAACACTTTCATCTATAATTACTTAATGAGATAAAATTATGGCGGAAAAAGTACCTTGGCCTAAAAATCAGCCAACAAAAACACATTTGCAGTGGTCTTTATTTATTTATTCATTTACTCATATTTATTTATTTATTTATTTGTTTATTTGCAACAAATCTTCCTCGAAATAGTCTTCTTCTATGATTTATCATTAGATTTATTTATTATTTTTATCCATTTCAATGTTTATAAATTCTATAAGTAGTAGTGAGAATGTTGATAACAAAAATAGGTTATCTATTTTTATTTACAATTTTTGAATAATTGATAACAATGAAATATTAAAAATTAGAAGATAAAACAAAAACATGTATTTGTATATACAGTATGCAACAGCAAAATAGGTATCTACATAGGATAAACCGCCGGTACGACCTACTCTCATTTCTTTCACATGAATTAGAATACGATAAAGAGAAATTGGGTAGTCACAAGTGTAAGAATGTCGATTGTTGACACCATCCACTCCTCACTCATATTTTCAGCAGAATTACGAAATTTTCCTCAAAGTGCTGTGTACATTTTCAAACAACTGTATCAGACAAATATCGATACTATAGAGCGTCAATAACACTCCTGACTGCTCATTGTCTTTTTATGGGAATGGATGGTGTTGATGCTTTTCCCTATGTACCTATATTGCTGCCGCATACTGTATGTATGTATCTACTCATATGTACATACGTATAGTCATAACAATTTTTATATTATCATTTATTTGAAAAATTGAAAAAAAAAAATATTGTAAATTTTCTTTGAAATCGTTTAGAATGAAACATTTTGATTTATTTAAAATTATTCAAACATATTTACATATACCACCAATGGCCTTTACCATATCCAAAACATGATGTTGAAAAACCTTGACATCGTAATATAATAAAAATTAAAAGTAGTACCATTGTCACTAGGTTATTATGTCAAGAAATTGAAAAATGTTTCATACTTTTTATTTCATTTAAAATAACAATAATAATAATAATTATAATACTAATATGTTTGGAGAGATGATTAATTAAACAATTTACGTTGTATTGTTGTTGTTGTTGTTTTTTTTTAGGTTGTTATTGATAAAAAAAGCCACAGATAATAATTGTGTCAAATATTGTCATTAATAATTGAAATTGAAAGTATGATTATGATTACTACATATACACGTGTCTGTACAAATTGGATTTTACCAGATTTGGTTATATGGGTATATACATGTTGCTTTTATAATCATCGTGTTATTTGTTTTTTTTTTACTTTCATCAAATGAGCAATCATTGTCCTACTAACCTACTGACACTGACCACTTTTGCTTTCGATATGATGCTAATTTTATAAAACATACTTTTTCTTTCGATACTATCATAAATTTTATATTATTAGAAATTACGTTAAATAAATATAAAGGACACACACACACACACACGCATATATCATCATTAATTTTATTTCATTTTTGTTGTTATGTTAGAAACTGATTAATTGTTACAAAAATTAATAAGATGGGTTGGGTTTTATCTATCGAAGACCATGAAACATTTCCGACAACTTTATTAACTATTAATTAATTGAAATGTATAGAAATCTCGTATTTTACCGTTATGAATAATTCTTTATGTCAGTGATTTGTGTGATATATACCTACTCCTATTTATTATTATTATTTTTCTAATCTAGAATACGTTTTTTATTTGATAATAATTGTGGTTATTTCTTTTTTATCTCGGAAATCAATTGAGAAACAACTCAAAAGAAATATATGGTAGGTAATTTAGAAACAATGTGTCCATGGAGCATGGAGAAATAAAAATAATTCATAATGTGTTTTAATACAAAAAAAAAATATAGGATAATTTTTAAACCATGAAAGTCAAATAGAAAATATTTTCTAAATAGAGAAGCTTTAGGATTTCAACAATTTGATTAAAAATTTGCTTATGATCGATAACGATACCCAAATAATTTTACGGAAATTATCAAATATTGTTTAATGTAAATAAGCCAATAATTTATTATTGATAAGTCATTATCAATGAATGAGAAATATCACATTACAACTACGGTGTAATCAAAACAATTACTATGTTGAGTCATTTGGAGACTATAAGACAAATATTCGATATTATACCAATTTTATCAATAATTTCCTATTATTCCATGATGAGAGTTGATTTTGAAAATAAATGAAGGTCTATTTACGCATATCAGTAATGTTTCAATTCCGTGATTATAACATCCTGTCAATTTCATTATCCATTGGTCATACATATCTATCTAGTTTTGTGTGTGTGTGTTTTTTTTTATTACATAACCATACATCATGTTTCATGATCGAAATAAAGTATTTGCCACGGTCTTATTTATCAAAATAGTTAAATGCAACTTTACGGAACCCAAATGTGGTTTGGTTAATTAACTTTTGAAATACTTCCCAAATAGAAATAAAAAATATTTAGGGAGAAAATGCAGGAGCAATAAACATTTATATGGGGCTTTAGTCCACCAAATGCCCCCGCACCTGTAGTGCCATATTTGTGTTGAATTAATTCAATTTTCAAATATTTGTCGAGATGATAAACAGAAAAATAAAATAACAGATTCCATTATTTATTCTGCTATAGTCAGTACATTTGTTGTTAAGAAATGCTGACGGCAACAACATGAGCTGTTTTTATCATATTAGGTCATTGCAATTTTAAGAAAATACGGATGATTACTTGGAAATAAATAAGGAAGAGCATAATTGCTATGATTACATTTTTCTCATCGAATTGTATGTAATACGAAATTTATTATTTAGAATATTTAGATTATACGTTATATGGAGAAAATTAAACATAGTGATTCAATAAACCTTTGTAAACGAAATTTTTTTTTGTAATTCCTTCACTAAATTGACAGAGGCTAAGAAGCTATTTTTTCTTGTATAGTGTGTCCACGCCATTCACTTTTGATGTTATTAATTCTTTTTATAGCGGAACGATATTTTTTTATGGTAGGTATAAAGGAATCTTTTATAGATCCCTAGTGATTGTGCCACCAGGGAGTGTAAGAGTCTTTTTTCGGATGCCTGCTTACTAAATCCTCTTCTTGTATTCCTTCCCCAACCCTGTGGTTGGCTCGTATTACTACAGGTTTTGTTCTTGATGACCACTTATTTTCTCTTTTAATTTTATTATTTTTGTTATTTTTCATGTTTTCAATCATTTTCTAAGATCTCTTATTTCCAATCATAATACTTACTGTACTGTCAATTGTAACGTTTTTTCCTATTTACGCTTTCATTTCTGTCTGTGGCATCGATCATTGTATTTGTATCATCTATTTCATTGCAATACATGCATTTATTTGTCTGTACCTTCCCGATTTTCCTCTAATAACTTACAGAGCATCCGTGGCTATTCTTTAATTGTCAGCCAGTAACTTGTTTCTCCGTGTTGTATGTTGGACCACTCATCTAATCAAAGGATCAATTTTTGCCCTATTTTTTTGTACCGAAATCTTATCGCATTTCGATTGTCATCTATGGATAGATTAGTTTTTTATACTCCAATCTTTGTGCCTACATTGGTAAGGCATACAAAATGATAGATTGTACATACAGGTAAGCGAGTAAACAATTGAACGTCTCTTTTACAAAAATTGAATTTTTCTTCTATATACCATCTACCAGTGTTTGGGTGACTGTCTTTCTTTCGCTCGGTACCCTACAGTTTACTGTTCCCTTCAAGTAAAAGTCTAGTTTACACCATACAATCCTCACTGTTAAATTTTCTCAGCACCTGACTGTATCACTGATACAATCAATCTACGTTTAACATATATCATATATTGTACAACTTCCCACATAGGGCAACCGTTTTCTGTTCTGTTTTTTGTATGTGAGTCTTAAAATTCATATTCATCATGGGGTATTTGTTTCGTTAGGTGACCCTATGTAGTTGCTGGCATGATTTTAATAAATAAGGTGGTGGCGACCAGTTCTTCTCTATGTTGAAACATACTGCATTTTTCGCTTTATTTGAATCATAAGAAACTCGACAATGAATATTATCGTATTGTTAAATTAAAAATTCAGTAAGGTGCTAACGATTCTGTCATAAATTTTGACTATAATTTAGGGTTTCTATTAATTATTGATACATAAAGACATGTAAACACATCTTTCATATTTTTTCGATGGGGTTGTGGTGATTTATTATTTCATTTTATTATTTACTATTATTAATCAAATCGTATTAGACAAAAAGGGCTATTAGATTTAAAAAGAGAAAATAGGTTATATACTATCCAATATATCCACAAGATAACTTATCTGTGTAGATAATGAATATAGTTATAAAAGTTTGATGAATGTCTTGATTGTATTGGACATTTATAGAGGTTTATCTATGCTATTTAGGTTGCTAGATTCTCCAACAACTCTGATTAAATGTTTTTTCCATTGATTTAGGTTAGTGATGAGTAAGTTTTCTTTAGACAAACTAAAACTGAACTCCCTATAACTCATACAGACTACAAGAATAATAGCTTGAAAAATCAAAGTATTTTACTGAAAAAAATGTTTCAAGCAAGTTACACATTTCGAAAACGAACAATTTTTTACTCATTCGAAATTTTCAGATATAGTTATTCATTGTTCAGTAATGGATAGATAAATTTCAAATGTTAGAAGTCATTTTCCCCATTACCAGTGGCGTAGCGTAGCTTTCAAAAACTAGAGGGGGCAAATTCAATGTTACCAAATTTAGTCACCTATACATACAGAATTTTTAATACGAACATAGGAAAAACAGAATAGCAGCAGGGGTTTTGAAGAGATAAACATAAAATGAGCAGTCAAGCCTCTGAGAACTCCAGCTATTGACAACACCCAGTCAAAAATCTTGATTCACTATTTTTGTAATGATTATGGTGAAACATCAGCGGGTAGATGTATCAGACAAAGATCAAAGTAGATGGGTATTCTCGATCAAATATCACTTATTTTCTCTTTATCTCATTCTAACTTATGCGAAACCTAAGAGTAGATTTTGCCTAGTATTTTCACTGTATATTGCATATTAGTACTTTTATTGAATTAACACCAAAGCTGAAATCTGTTTTGGTCATAAAGAATGGCTATTCCAATAAACCGATAGCCCAATTAAACGGCATCTACTGTTAGAGGGAGAGCCAGTGACCAATTTTAGGTGGTTATTTCAAAAGTCATGAAAACTCACACAGTCAATTCTCTATACCCACTGAACATTAAAAGTCACTTCTTACAGCCCACTGTGACGTTCTGTTAACAATTAGGAGGGATGTAAATGTTCTGTGCAAAAATTATATGAATAGAAAATACTTTCGAAGGTAAATTCCTAAAATTTAATGACTGATACTTTGACTAAAATATATCTTATTTCTTACCCTTCTCGAAATGTTAGGGTACTTAACCCCGGCCACAGTGGGCTGCAAGAAGTGACTTTTAATGTTCAATGGATATAGAGGATTGACTGTGTGAGTTTTCATGACTTTTGAAATGACCACCTAAAATTGGTCACTAGCTCTTGGTCTATGTATTGAAATAGTGTTTCACAAAAGATTTGAACTATTTATTTTTCGTAAAATATCCGGGGAGGCTACGCCACTAGCACTTTCCCTATCAAGAGGTTCTTAGACGTTGCGTATTCTCAATTCGTTTTCTTTTTTCGTTCACAAATAACCGAAATATGTTGTTAGATGGAACAGGTAGTATATTTCTATTTAGTTTACTTTTTTCGTCAAAACTAATATGCAAAATTATTGACAAATGTCGATGTATTATCTATTCAGTGGCGTCGAAGAAATATTAGTGAAAGGTATGCTTTGCAGACAAAACTATTTGTTAGGCTGGAACAAGACGGATTTAGATTCATTATTTATTTAATAGAAGAATCAGAAATATTCATATATCTATGTTTTTATGATTTTCATAATAAATTAAATTGATAAAACAATAAAATTAATAATAAGCAAATCGGAATGTTTCCATTGTAATCAACGGTTTGATAAATTTTCCACTATTTAATTGTATATAATACTAGTAATTGAAAAAAACTATTACAAAATAAACAGAAATCAATTATAGCTATCCAACAAGACAACAAATGGTATAATTATTAATTTATTTCAGTTTTGTAATTTTTATTTGACTTTGTTCGAGTTTGTTGTGCATCGTACATTAAATTAGTGTTATGTTTGTAATTGTAAGTGTTGAATAATAATAATAATAATAATAACAACAAACGTAGTACATATTATATTGAAATTATTTAAATGTGTTTTACACTAATTTCTATGTAAATTTCAGTACCACCTATAGATATTTGATAGCTTCCAGGTATACATTTGCATATATTTAACATAATGATTTTGTGTAATTATTTTTGCCCCTCACCTAAAACAGTCAATTCATATATATATATATATAGATAACAACAAGAAAACTAGGTCTAGTGTAATGTGTTACCAGGTCACATTGACCCATTTTTACTGTTTTCATTTTAAATTTTTCTTGAGATTATTTTGGAATTTCCTTGAATATCATTTATCTTTCCATATTATTATTAATATTAAATATCAGTTTTATTTATAAATAATTCCAATATTTATATAAATTTTTTTTTTTTTTTGGAAATTTCTGATTTAAATTAAACGAAAACCTTGACAAGATTACCTTTCATTTGATGATTTACACGTTTTTTTTTATTTGAAAGAAATTTTGCCTCAAGAGTTATTAAATCAAGTAAAATTACATAAGTGAATAATAATGAATGAGGAGTATACAAGAAATAAAAGAAGATTTATAAAAAAAATTGTTTATAATAATTCTAATATACGATGAATAGATGGCGTTAGTATATAGAAATCCACAATATAGTCATCTAATGATATTCTTGCAGAATATCCAAGTATTATGCAATTTAGATTTGCCGTGTTTCCTCCATTTTTGGATTAACTATTGTAGGTGGTTAGTCACGGTTTTGTATTTTTTTTTTTGTTTTTCAGTAAAACGTGTAGGTGAACTATTTTTATATTAGTTCTCTCTCCTATTACTACTTACTTCAAGAATTCTCACTGTATTCTTATCGTCTCTCCTATTAAATAAATTGTACAGCAGTTATAATTAAATATAGAATGATAATTAAAAAACAAAAAAAAACAACAACAAATTGTATAAGGGGAAAATGCGTGGCGATAACGACGTAGAGAAGCCGACCGAGATCGACATGCTCTGTTGAATTGATTTCCGGTGTACGAGACTTATTCCCAACTATACTGGCATTGTTAATAGGTTAATTGTGTGAGCTCGCATTTTAATTAAAATAAAATATTTAAGAAAATTATATCCATCTCAACAAATATACATTTCAAACAATAATAGCCATAGCATATAACAAATCATTCTTGTCAATAATACCTGAAAGTCAAAATATTGATGTTGGTCTCAGCACGCACTAGTTTTTTGTTGTCAATTCATATAATAGGGGTAGTTTAAAATTGAAATTTACGAGGTCGATATTTGAAATTTATTGATGTAAAACGAATTATACAGGTAGATATTGTTGTATTTTCAAGGAATATGATCTGTCTGTTGAAAGAAAGAACAAAAAATGTATGACAAACACGCTTTTTTTTCCATTGATGTTTTAACAAAATGATCATCGTATTAAGTCCTTGACATGATTATTTTTTTTTGTTGAAAATAATAGAAACAGTGTTGTCGCTTGTGAAAAGTGAGAGCATTTTATATTATTATTACAACTTTTTTCATACCTCTATAGGTATATTTATTTTTTCCATTGTTATTCAACTTGCTTTTTCATCTGTGATTCTGAATTCATCGTCGTTTTATTGATGGTATATAATAATATTCTATTTTTGGTAGAGAGAAAGAATAGGCCCCTAAAAACTGTGTACACGTGTTTGGCCTAATTTTTACGGTATTACCTAATTGAAAGGAACCCCATTAATGGTATTCACCGTCTTAATTATAAACTTTCTCTACAATGATTGTCCAGCCAGTCTTTTTTGTTTTGTTTATTCTTAACTAAACTTATTGAGATGGTATAATAGTAATGGGTGAAGACTATTGAAGAATATTTAAGGTAAAATTGTGACCTAGTTTGATTTATTGAGAACAATTTTGTTGAGTACAACATGCTGTGTATGTTTTCAAACATTCATTTCATGTTTAGTATTTATTTAAGAAATGTCACAAAGATGTTTACAAATATAGGTGTTATTTTGGATATACATATACCTACACATACCTGATAATATAAAATAGAGAAAGCGTTTCATATGGAGGGAAAAAAAAGAAAAATAACAAAGAACTACCTGTTGCCATTTTCAGTGTAATTTATTGAGGACTATCTCATAAAAATAAGAGTGTTTATGTGTATGGAAAATTGTTGTTTTCATACTTTTCGATTTTTTTTTTGTATGTAGAAATAAACATTACCTTTTGTTGTTTTGATTATAAACAAGTGTATCGAATCGTTTACACGCGTCCATTTACCTTTAATTCACTAAAAGTATAAAGAAAAACTTTGTATATTTTGACAGGTATTCAAGGATTGAAAAAATAAATAAATTACTTTAAATTGATGTTAGTATTTTCAGAATATTGAATTGAAATAATTCGTTAATAAAATTTAAATATAATAAAAGAAAAATTAGACAAATTGTTGGGAAATTGTGTGTTTTTTTTTCTTGTAAAATTGAGTCATGGCGGCGCACCATGCAATCAGTTACGGCTGATGATTGTCCTTGCTACCAATTTAACAATAGTCTGGTTGTTTTTTTTTTTTTAATTTTTCTAAATTATAAAATACTTGGTTTATTCGAATTATACACCACCACTACCTTTATTATTCCATTTTTACAAATTAACCCTCCAATGGAAAAGAAATTCGATTTATTCTAATCCCTGACATAATTTCATTTGCAATAATTTTCTTTGAAATCAGTTTATTGCTTTTTTTTCCCTCTTGTCTCAATATCCTTCGATGTCTTTCACTCTATCTCTTTTGATTATTATTTACACACGCGAATAGTTTGATATAATTCATTTTCCTTTTTTCCATTCTTGTTCATATAAGTTGTTAGAGAAGGCCAATTGATTCGTTATCCTCACTGGGAAAATCAATGTCGATATAATAATAAAATAACGACACGAGCGTCGTGACGTCCAATGTAACCCAGTTTTATAATACATCGCGACGCTGACCTACTGAACTTAAACTAGTTTCCTAGATAATAATAATGATAGTAGTAATAATAATGATAATAATAAAACGGATAGTCCTTCATGATGTTTATTGTAATATTTGGTGGTGGATTTTAGATCGATAGATCGTTAGATGTGAGTAGTAAAAAGGGGTTAATTCTTGTTTTATAACATGTACAATACTATTGCCCTAGTTTTTCCATTTCAGATACATAAACTGAAAAAAACACGGATAATTTACTAATTAATTTATAGATTTTAGTTGTTTTTTTTTGTTTAAAATTTTATTTAATCATTGTCGTCTTATAATTGTTCTTGTTAATAATAAGCAACCCTCATTGTTTACTAATTAACGAATTGCATAATTGACGAGAAATTTTTCATTAAAGCGAAAGTCTTTGCCTAATTGCTAACAAACTCCATTATTACCCAATTCATATAGTTTTGTGTTGGCTGTGTCAATGAGTTCGACTAACAAAATTTCTTTCTGTTTTGTTTCGATTTTATTTGTTATAAAAAGAAAGAAAAGAAAACCCAAAAAAAACGAGCAAAATTAAATTAATAGAAATATTAATTAATTCTAACCAGATGCTGGTTACTAAATTGGGTCATTATATTATATGTGTGTGTCTATGTAAATGTTTTAAATGCCAGTTGAAATTTTCCTCAAAGAACAATCAATTTATTTGTTTTTCTGTATAATGTTTGTTGAATTATATTGTGAAATTTTTAACACAACTAGTGATGTTGCTGTTTGAAATTGGATGAGTAATTATGGTGTCGTCTAAAATACACGCACATTGAATTACCGTAAATCCAGTTTTTAACACTGAAAAAAAAACACCTAAAACTCACATTTGTAAGGTGGAACCTGTACATATTCGCATCTCATTTCATCACTACGCTTGCAAGTACGTTATCCATCCTTGTCTGTACCCCCTTCCCCCACGACCAAATGTATGAGATCATTGAAACAGCTATAGTGTAAATGGTAATATAGGTCGCCGCAGCTTTTCTCTTGTTTATTTTCATAAAGATAAACCATTTTTCTGCAACGTACGGATGATAATAGATTGAAATGCTTAGATCAGTGTTTCCCAACTTTCTTGAGTTAGTGGCAGTTGTTACTGATATGCATTTTTTCCACCTAGAATCGTCTCGTGGCACACCGGTTGGAAAACACTGCTTTAGACAATCAGTTTCCTGTAAGATAAGAAAAGCTCAGAGACAAAACAAATAGGTGACAAATTCCATCATAAAAATTTATAATATCGACTTGTACATCGAGTCAGGTTAATGGCTGGGATTTACGGTAATTGAATGTTAATTTCAATTATTTTACAGCAGAATGTATGATTATAAAATAATGTTTTTCCTGTTGATAATCTCTGTTTTTCTTATCATCTGTTTTTTTTTTTTTTTGTTGATATTACCGTTGAATCTTATCCAAATCTGTATTGCAATTGAAAGAAATAAAACAGCGGTCTCGCAAACATTTGTGTCAAGGATTATGTAATTTTTGTTTCAATTGGATTTTCGTTGAATGCGCAAACTAAAAAAAAAAACAACAGACAAGTATACATTTCAGTGCTTTATGGAAATAGAGATTCATCTGTTTTGTTTTATTTTTTCATAAGAGATTAATTGTGGTTATATTTAATTGCATAGTGTTCTAATTGCAATAGATAAGACTTATCATGGATCTGTGTGTTTTTACTATTGTAAATTTGTTTAAAGTCTTTGTAATTATTTTGTCTCTCTTTGTGTTTTCAATTATGGCTAGAATCATGTAAAATATCCCTTAATATAGATTTGTTTTATTTTTATTACGGATTGTTTATGTTGAATATGTTTATGGATAAAAAGTAGCGGGGATTGATCTGGGAATGGTGTCAAGCTGCCATATAATGCACACTTACGCAATATTCATGTTCTAGTGGCACGCATGGTCTTCGACAAACAGTTGTGACATCATGTAGATGTCTAGCAGGTTGCCTCCTGTTACAGAAAAAAAAATAAAACAAATATCATGTTCATAAACCATAACTTAAAATTACCTATATGTATGTATCTAAAATACAGGTATACAGTTTTGATAAAATTTCATTCACTTTCATTTGAAATTGAAAGCGAAATAAATAATTGTCTGCATAATTTCTCTTTGAAAATGATTTTGCTTTCATTCAATACCCTACTTTTTTACTTTTTGATATTTATTTATGTTTTTAAAACAACAAAACGAAACAAGTTGTAGAAGATATTCATTATTTCAACATATATGTAGTAAAATATTGGCCAATATTGTGTTATACATATATTTCTTCTTTTTTAAATGAAAGAAAAAAAAAATCAATGAGAAGAACGACATAAACAGATTTGCAAGTACGAATAATTTATGATTGGGTTTTCTTTATGTAACAGCAAAAAGAATCAATGTTTTTTGGCAAATCATTTGAATATTTATAAATTATTATCAACGTGGTCATATATTAAAAAAAATAAAGTAAAATTAAAATAGGTCAGTTGTAGTTATCCTTGCCGGTTTTGAAAATTAGGTGACCTACTTTTTGAGAGCCAATAATACATGTAATTGTAACCCCAAATACAATAAAATGACACTCTTATGCCGATATCATCGATATTGTTGTAATGTACTTTCTTTTTTTCTTTCTAATTATCTTTGTTATCTTAAAATCGTAGAAATTCGAGACACTTGTTATAGTCGTTGTAATTCTACAAATATGATTTTTTGCAAATTTAAACAATTAAAGACCGATTTCAACTGTAACATTCAAATGATAGCTAGATAACTTATAAAGTGTAGTTGAATTTATTAGGTAAAGTTGAGTTAATTAGTTTTTTCTAGTCTTACCACTGTTTTATTACTATTCTTATATTCATAACCAAATTATAGAAGTTTTAGTTTGGAAAGATCTAAGTTTGATAACTTTTATTGCTTATTAATGTAAAATGAACCCGCCAAAATACATATTATCATTCATGATTATACATTTTCAATTTTACATATGTGTGTGTGTGTGTGTGTGTGTGTCTGTTGTTATAATTTGAACGTAAAAATATAATTTTTACGATTTTCTTCTGGACATTAGTTTGATAAAATCTGGCAATTCGAAAAGAAGAGGAGTCCCAAGAGAAAATTGTACACTTTTAGAAATGCTTTAAAATTATTTTATTACCACCAATTTGGTCTAATATAACTTATACATAAATTGCCTTCTATACCGTTATTTTATGATATATCATTGTGAAATTTTCTATAATTCGTCCAATTTCACCAAATGCGGCAGTTTATCTGTCTGTCCTTCTCAAGAAAAAAATTACGACAGTAGGTAAAGGATTTGTGTGTTGGCAATAAAGACGGCGGCACGATTGCCCTTATTCTTCCTACTACTAGTGTTGTTATCGACGCCGCCACTACTACCACCACCACTACAATCGTATGTCGCCGCCGACGCTGCCGCCGCCGCCAGGATAATTCCCCACATCTCGTTCGAGGACCACATGATGCGTCTTCTATAAGTGGGTCAGTAGGACATCCCCACCAAATCCCCCCACGGTCGTTTGCCCCCACCATCTTTCAAGTTCTCCGATAGTATTATGTTGTGTATGGTGATGTAAATGTATACATATGTGTATATGTGTGTGTATGTGTATATACATATATATGTTTATATATCTATAATCTGTGATTGTGTATTGTATCTGCGTATTTGTATGTGTGTGTGTGTGTGTGTATGTATATGTGTATGTGTGTGACTTCACAACACAGCACTAACATAGACCTGGTTCATGGGAAAGTGGGTCACCGGTCCCGCGAGTCACTTTCACTTATTACATGGGCTTCTAATCATTTTCCATTGTACCCCAGTGCTGACAACACGTCTACTTTTAACGGAAGGGGGTTTTAGTGTGATCACTACACAGAGTCGCCGCTTCGACAACTGGTCAGTTTGCTTACTGTACTTCGCGACGTCGGAGGTGTTTTCTCACTTTCTTATTGTTTGTTTTATATTTTGTGATTAATTGTTGTTGTTTCATTAATTATTAATGCTAGTAGTAGTACACCTTATCGTTATTATTGCTAATGCAACCTGATACCGTTGCTGAAAAATAAATTTTCATTTATTCGTGTGTGCGTACGTTTGTGTCTGTGTGTGTGTGTGTTTATGTTATTGCTATAGCTAATGCTATTATTGTTTTTTGTTGTTATGTGATTAAATTATAACGTTATGTTATTATTGTTGTATTAGTAAACAAAGAACAACCAAATGTCAACAATATTTTTGTGATCTTTACATATATTCCTCTTTATCACCAGTTGGATTACAATACTACTTCTGCAGTGAATTATTATTGTGTAGTGTGTCCTGTGTTGTTTGAAACAAATTTGTTTAATGATTACTATAATTATTGTTCCATCATCCATGATGAAGTCCAAACGATTTCGACAACATTATCAAACCGGATAGCAGTCACCGAAAGATTCTGTTCTTTTTTTTGTTGTTGTTGTTATTTTATTTATTTATTCATTGGTCATTTAACAAGACTTGAATTAGTTTGTTAGTTGTCGTTTTTTCGTTCTATAATTGTTTTTGTTTATTCAAAACTGTAAAGATTTTTAATTTTGTGTAAAACTGTTGAATTGTGAAATGTTACTGGACATGGAGAATCACACAACAATGTTATCATTAAATATGTCCCCATTTAATACAAATTCTGGGGATTCTCCTGCTGGAACACAATCATCTAGTCCTATGCCACCCCAATATCATGGTTCACCACCAATAACTGGTCCATATACAACTAGTTGTCAACAATCAATAAATCCAATGCATCATACACAAACAACAACAACAATGATGATGAATCCAAATATAAATAATTTAGATACATCTTATCTATTTTCTTCAGGACCTAATACAATACCAGGTGTTGATATGGGTGCAAGTTATCAAATATCTGGTGCTGCAACATCATTAACAACTGGTGATTTACCAGATACAAAAGATGGTATTGAAGAATTATGTCCAGTATGTGGTGATAAAGTTTCTGGTTATCATTATGGTTTATTAACATGTGAATCATGTAAAGGTTTTTTCAAACGAACTGTACAAAATAAGAAAGTTTATACATGTGTAGCGGAAAGAAGTTGTCATATTGATAAAACACAACGGAAAAGGTGTCCGTATTGTCGATTTCAAAAATGTTTAGAAGTCGGAATGAAATTAGAAGGTGAGTCTGCTTTTTTTTATCTATTTAATGTTATAAAACTTTAAATTTAAGTCTATAGTGTAGTAGTCAAGAGAAAACCAGTATTCAACCACGTGTTATACATGTGCTGTTTATAATAAGTCTTGCGCAATTCTTCCAGCAAATTAATGGGGGAAAAATACACCTCAAAAACCCCTTTTCTTTAATTTGATTGTTTGATAATAATAATAAACACAATAACAATCGTTGTGATATCATATTATTATTATTAATGTTTTCTATAACTCTCTATCATAGTGTTGTTTTTTTTATTGTTTTGTGATATAAAGCACAATCACGATTCAAAATATCATCGTCGTTATTATTTCTTT
>JAZBGY010000773.1:0-40411 GCA_037414755.1 Lydus trimaculatus | reverse complement strand
CAATGCTAAATAAACCACACAATGTACTTTCAACGGGTTACAGGTTTCGCCACCCTGGCGCTGCCCAATAGATATTTGGCCGCTGTGCCACAGCGAAAACAGCCAGCCCTTCTAACTAAAGGGTCAAATCGATAGTTTTTTTTCAATTATATAGACTTTGGCTGTGCCACAGCATAACACAATTTTTGTTATTATATTTTAAGAATAAAACTATATGAATAAATTCATCCCTCGACGTTTTCCAGTGGGTGTTCACCTTTAGATTGGACATGTACAATAAAAAAACAAAAACACAAAAAAATTCGAAACTTTCCGTTTTTCCATAGATGACGTATTTCCTGTCAGAAACATACAAATGTATAATTGGTTGCATAACTTTAAAGGAAGTCTACGTTTCTTATTGTTTTGACAAATTATTAAAACAAAAAAAAAATGTGTTATCACACGTGTTATCATTATCTATAATTATCGTAATGAAGATCTTAATATAATCTCATTAATTATGGTTCGATTTTAAGTTTTATATTGAAACATTTATTTTCAATAAACGCAACTTAACCTAACTTTCTCAAGTGTATTACGATATTTTTGAAAACAACTATTCAATCTCGTAATTTCTTTTGTTAGAAACAATCAATAAAACGAACAAAAAAAAAATGCCTCGAGATCAACAACATACATATACAAGATGTCACAGTACAGGTTCATTACCATTAGGTAATTCATCCCAAAATTCAGGTATGTAGGTCTTCGATTATTGCGATTTATGGAAATTTCCTTTATCTTATTATGTTTTTGTTTGTTTTATTGTTTAGATGAGGAAGATGAATTGGAAAATAAATCATCACCGATCAGTTATAAGGAGCGACGTCGTGTTGCTCATACACAAGCCGAACAAAAACGTCGTGATGCTATCAAGAAAGGCTATGATACTTTACAAGAATTGGTACCTACATGCCAACAAACGGATGTTTCTGGTAAATTATTAAATAATCTACTATCAGATAAATAAATTAATTTAATTAATTCCGTTAGGATATAAATTAAGTAAAGCTACAGTCCTCCAAAAATCCATCGATTACATACAATATTTGCAACAACAGAAAAAGAAACAAGAAGAGGAACGTAATGCATTACGTAAAGAAGTAGTAGCTTTAAGAATAATGCAAACGAATTATGAACAAATTGTTAAAGCACAACAAACCCAACCAGGCCATACAGAAACACGAATATCCGATGAAGTTAAATTCTCTGTGGTAATCCAATTTTGCATTCATTACCGATTTAACGATACACGTTTTTTTTTTTTTGTTGTATTTCAGTTTCAAGCAATTATGGAACAATTGTTTTTAACATTCAGTAAAGTACCTGTTAGTAATTTCTCTGATCTATCTGGTGGTGTATTTAGTTGGCTTGAAGAATATTGTAAGCCACAAACACTTAAAGATACTGTTTTTAAGGTTTTACAAAGACATAATAATCAAATGAGGGGGCAACAACCGCCACCATGTTTGTAGCAATATTGATATTATTATTATTATTATTTAAGCTGCATTCACAATTATACAAATTAGTGTTTTATAATTATTTAACAAAAATCTAATGTAGAGGTGTATAATTATAATAATTTGTTCTGTTAATTAGAAATACTAATTGGTATAATTGTGAATGTGTATATATACTGTTGGCCTATCGTTAAATTTTGTTTTTCGTTGATTTTAATAAATATTACCATTATTTTTATTATTATTATTATTATGTTTAATTAATAGATCTTTACAGTTGGTACAAATAATTGTGATTTATTGTGCCACTTATTGTTAGTTTTATATTTGTGTATATAAGGAATTCTTAATAATATTTGATTTATAAATAAACTTGTCCTGTGTTGATACGAATCTTATAAATTATCCGTTTCCATTATGTTAATATTGTTGGAAATTTATAATATTGAAATGTACACAGTATGCAGTAGCAAACTATAGTTAAAGTCGTCTTAGAAGATCTTTTTGGCGCAGATTGCGAAGTAGTGTCGACAAATCTCGCTTACTATCGGAAAAACTCTACAGTGTCGTCACAAAGTGCATTTACTTGTCGCAATGTTCTATATGCATATAAAATATTGTTACGAATATCTCACACAATAAATTTATAAATAATTGAATTTTATTCCACTGTAGATCTAGATAATCTAATTTGATTAATTATTCATACACGGTTTTTTTTTGTAACATTGTAATATAGAACCTTTCTCAATACAAAACGCCACTGCAATCTCAAAATTATTGTCTAGCGTTTACTTGCACGTGCTTTTTTCTACCCCCACTTACCAAGAGTCCACTGCGCATCTATCCAGAAAGATCTTCTAACATGACTTTAGCTATAGGTACATAGAAGAAAGTATCGGCTATACTCTCATTTCTTTCAAATCCAGAAATTGGTCCGCCCGAAGTGTAAGAATGTCGGTTCTTGACTTCACCTATCCCTAGTTTGGTTTTAACACGTTCACTGCTAAGGACGTCTATTGACGCCTGTTGCTTTCTTTCGCTGGTGCTGAGGACGTCTATTGACGTCTTTGTATCTAGCATCCTTTACAGGTCAGCATGTCTTCCGCATTGAAACAAATTACTTGTTGTGTGAGCACCTCCGTAAAGGTCAAGTCTACCGCACGACTGTAGTCTTATAATATCTGATAGTGAATTCCTCAAAAATACGCCGGAAAGTGGTAAAACGACATTATGCTGTTTTGAGCCCTTTTGGGATAATTAAGTAATTTGCGTCTCAAATTAGATCAAATACTACTCAAAAACAGAAAACTAAAATTTTAGCATCGGACTAAAGTCTTAACCTTGGCGTCAGCAGTGAATGGGTTAATTTCTCACCCCAGCCGACGACCTTGCGAGAGCAGGTGCTATGGCTCCACTCATAGGTCCGGAGCCATTCTGTGGGCTAGCCAAGCCCCACAGAAGGCAGGAAATCTATGCGTGGGAATGGAGCAGGAAAATGCTCCACTGGAGACTATGTCCAGGAATGCGACAGGCAAAAAAGTTGATTGACTATTTGCCTCAATGCTAGAAAGCTTCTCGACCTAAGTAGGAACGAACTAAGACTGGTAACGGGACTCTTAACTGGGCATTGCCCAGTGAGATACAATCTCGAAAAACTGGGCAAAGCAGACAGTGAGAGATGTAGATTATGTGAATCGGACAATGAAACCTCCGAACACATATTATGCAAATGTGACGCCTTGGCCCACATAAGACTCGTTAGCCTAGGCAATGTGACCCTATCACCTGCTGAAGTGGCAAAGAAGTCTCCCAGAGAGAAGTTAGCTTTGCTAAAAAGATATCTTTCCTGGGATATCAATAGATGGAGGGTTAAGAACAATAGATCAGCTGTGGTCGCAGTTCAGTAAGGCTACATGGCCAAACGACCCCTATAATCTAATCTAATCTAATCTAATTTCTCACCCCTCATCCATACACTGAAAATTTACGATATTTTTCTCAAAGTATTGTGGTAAATTTCCAGAGAACTGTATCAAACAAAGATGAGAGTGGCTAGTGTTGATGCTTTTCGTTATGTACATAGTTTGCTGCCACGTACTGTATACACATTTGCCGTTTCTATTACGAACATAGAAAAAATACCAGCACCATTTATTCTTATTGTTGGGGCAATAGCATAATTAGGAATTTCGGACCCTTACGCAAAAATATTCTAGGTCCCCCTATTTTTTTAATATTAACCAGATTCTATAATACGTTTATCTGCTATAACTCCTATTATTACGCCCCTTAAACACCTGGGCCCTTACGCATTGCGTGCCCTGGCTTATGCATAGTTACGCGCCTGTGTTGGGGATTTCGCATAAATTAGAATGAGATAAGCAGAAAATAAGCGGTATTTGATTGAAAATATCGATCTACTTCGATCTTTGTCTGATACATAATCATGAGAAAGATATCAAAGTGAGATTTTTGTGAATGGAACAGAGGGTGCAAATAGCTAGAATTCTTAGATGTCTGGCCACTTATTTTCTGATTATCTTATTTTTATGCGAAACGCCTCCAAGTGTCTGGTGTTGCTGTTTTTCCTATGCTCGCATTAGAAACTATTGTGTGAAGGAGAAGATTGGAATCCGTCTGAAACTTCGGTTGCGGCCAAAACTAGACTGGAGGTTTTGCCAAAGCCGTATACGAAGTACGACGAAACGTTTTTTTTTCCTAGGTGAAACTTTTATGATCTTGTCTATGCTTTGATAATGTCTAAGTAAAGGACTGGTCTGATACCATAGCAAATGAAGCAGCTGCTTCGAGCGGCATAATTTTAGAAACGTAATTAATAAATGCTTCTCAACTTTAATGCAATTATATTTAGCCCATAGAAATTATGTTTCGTAACCCTATTTAGCATTATGCAACACTATAACTTCGGTTTCTATGGCCGCCAAGACTGAGACTGCAGCCCGGGCAAAATTCTTTCATGGACCTCGGTACAATTCATCCATAGGCCCCCAAAAATGACGTTTCGTTATAATTAATTTGTACCGGCTGTATACCCCCTCTTATGTCGAGCCTGTCGGTTTCTCCCGAAGGTGATCAACAAACCTGAATTCGTCGTCGGCTAGAAAGCGGACCTTCGGCCGGGAATATCTAAACAGCACAGTACAGTGGTACACATTAAATTGCCAAAGAAGATGTTACAACTATCAAAGCCATAATCTCATATGTGGTGCTTTGAAGAACCAGGCTTGCTGCCAGTTTACTAGAGGATACTGCGAGAAAAATATCAGCCAAAAAAGCTAGGAGAAGACTCCAGGAAGCCGGATTCAAAGGTTGTAAAGCACTAGAGGAGTCCTAGTTATCAGAAAAAAAATTAAAGGCTGCGCTTGGACTAGATCCAAAAACACAAAAATTGCACCGCAGAGGACCGATCCAACATCGTGTGGTTGGAGGGCGCACTATGGTATGGGGCTGCAGGTCGGCAAACGGCGGTTGAATGGACGATAAGAAGGATGTTGAGATGCTGGAAAGGAACTCGGGATTTTCCTGATTGTAAAATTAAATTAAATTGATTCCTGTTTTGGTTGATTTAATGAAGTTTCTACTTCTGGTTGAACATTTTTTGGTTAATTTTATTTGGATGCGACGAAGTTCCACTTCCTTGTGCGATTGTTGATGTTTGTTTGATTTGATTGACTATATTTTGATTGCTTTTTGGTTGATTATTGTGTAAGTTTGTTTGATTTTCTATTTGTTGATATGTTTAATTTTTATTAATAAATAATGAAGTTTAATTATAATTGTTACAATTTCTAAAATAAATATTGAACTCTACCTCAGGTTCTCTTTTATTGACTAACAAAAGCTACTCTTAAACTCAGGACCGGATTTAAGTGGCGGCTAAGGGTTAAGAGAATTGCTTTATACGAATTTTTAATTGCTTTATTTCATCTTCCTCAGAGAACAATGATCACATTAAAAAGTTGAGGCAATCCAAGTTGTTAGGTTTTAAGTGGGTGCCACCGACTACTTTTTCTAAAGCATACGTTCTACTTCTGACACATTTTCTGTAGTGCTTTTGTTCTGTAAATATAAACATGGGAGCATTCAACTTTGTTTTTACCTTTTGCAAATTATTCGGCTCTTCATGATTATTTCTAACTTTCATTTGCATATTTCCTCCATGCTGTTTTCTATCGATTATCCTCAACTACCTATTTGTATGTAAATGTATTTAACTGTAGAATAGTCTTTTAGATACTTTTGTAGGTATGGAATAATTTTTGTGTAGGACTGTATTGCGTTCATGTACGATTTCATTCAGATAACTAGAACCAAAGATAAAATGAAGTTAAAGCACCAAGTTACTCCATACTTACAATCAGTGTACGAAATATGATATAAATGGCAAAAGTTATTTTTAACATTTAATAATGTAAAAAGGATTTGATTTCCTAATTGTTTGACCTTATCACGTTGCTTGTAGCACTCCTACTCAACTTTATCTTAGGATCAATTACCTGGATCTATTGTTTTTGATTTTGTGCTCGTAATAGGATATTTCACAACAATATCCTGAAAACTCCAACATAATCGCCGAGATTTGAACCCGTCACTCCTACGTACCGTCCACGCGTGTTGCCATTACAAATTGGGAAAGTCTACTTTGGTCGGAACTATACCGGCCTAGGTAATTATTATTAACAGTCAGAAAACAAGTAGCTGGTCAGTAGGAGTTCCGGGTTTAAGTCCCAGCGGTTTAATTTGCCGAATAAACATATTTTACACAGTTTCACAATACTAAAATCCAATTGTTGATAATTTAATCAGAAATAGAGCTCTCTTATCAATTCTTTATTTGTGGAAAGCTAATACCGTCAATACTATCAATTTAAAACAACAATAAAAACATCGATTTTCTTACTGAAAATAGTTGGAAATACGTACAATTGAAAACCATTTCGTTCCGTTGTTAATTCAACAAAGTTCACTTTGTAAATTCAGCAAACTCTAATTGTGTTTCTATATAGAAATTTAGTAGATAATCTTGATAATTACTTTTGAATGTTTGAACAGTCTTATCACAAAGACATAGCTTTTGGACATAAAGATGATATTCTCTGCGTTTATAGTAAGCTTTGTAAACAAACAATTGTTATCTGAAATCAAAATCCGGTTAAGAGACTTATATAAACTTCATGAAATTTGAAATTTATTGCTCTTTAAAAGTATCAAATTACATTTGATAGTCTGTAATTTCAATTATTTAAAGCTACAATTTATTTTATGATCAAAACTGGACCAAGATAATTTCTACAGTTTGAATAGAAACTTTTCAAATAAATTTTACAAAAGTTACAGTTTCGAAAAACAGCAACATGAGCTGTCTATCCGTGGCTTAATACGACACATCAAAACCTGATGTCAATTTGTAAAGCTTTTTCTACGTTTAAAGACAGAAATATGAAGATCGATACGAAGATTGCAGCTTTAACTTATAGAGATTGATCAATACAGGAATTGTAGCGTTTTCTGAACTTTGTTATCATTAATAAAAAGTCTTTCTTTGTTTATTTTGTTGGTCAGTTAATAATACAAAAATTACTCTTTAAATTGCAATTACTTTGGTGATATAAGCTTCCTGAAACTGTTATATTAGTTGTAGGAAATTTGAAAAGGGTCGACAGCGACCCTCGATCAATTTACATGAAGATTCATTAATCATTTTCTAATCTTCTCAAAGTAATTTTGCTATACAACGTCCTTGTTTAATAAAATAAAACAAAAACAAGAAACAATGGAAACGTGCAGGTTGTTAAACCAATAAGAAAGCGAAAACTAAACCATTTGGTAAACAAGAATCCGTTTTTTAAATTAAAAAATTAATTAGAAGATTTCAGTAAAAATACGAAATTTTACGGTGGAAGAAAAATTTTTCATGCTCATAAATTTTTTGTGTCGTTTTACAATGTTTCCAGCTTACTTTGCTGAAGATTTATGGTAGATTTACTTGATCTTATCGTTAACAATAAAAAACGTATTGTCTACTGAATGTGAATAATAAAAATAAATAGTCGCATACGTTTTTTGCACATCAATCTAGCGGTAAAACACAAGGTGCGTTTTTTTATAGTATTTTCCCCTAGAGGTTTAATCTTACCAACAATGTTAGTAGTGCAATCACAGCCAAACTACCAACACCGTCTTATACCTTCAGGGATAAATGAAGCATTGTTGGAAGATCAGGATAATAAAAGTTCCAACATCAGCTACCAACTTTTTGCTACATTGGCGTTTTCATTTCAGTAATAAACATTTGGAATGTGAAATTTAATAACTAGACGTTCCCCAGTGACAAATTAAGTCGTAATATTGTATTTCGAATAGAGGATAATCTTATCAAATATTGCTTACCTGTGCTTTTAGTTCGCCACTCACTGTAAACCAGATTGCTTTCATTTTAAATTGCATAATATTACGAATAATGCACGTACAAGTATGTATGCTTGCCAGTTTGGATTTGATTACTGCTTATTTCAACATAAACGTTGATGTTTCTTTGATCTTAAATTTCAACGAAAGAAAATGTTCTCATGTGAATCCCTATTTGATAATAATATCCCTAGCAACGAATGGGGATGCAGAGGGAGACGAAGACCTTTAAGGGATAACCTGCGTTCCCTACAGTCAGACCTAACAACTAACTTTTATGTGTGTTATTTTGTGAATTTTTCATGGATTAATTAGCAAACCCATTTGTAGTGGAATCTTCAGCTAATACCGCAACGACCTACCTGTACCTATAGCGTCCTGCGACGATTATCATTGATTTCACTAATTTTAATAAATTTCCATAAGACTACGACGTCGAAAAATCAACTGATCCAAACACTTGTAACAAAAGTCTAAAAAAGAGTATTAAGGCGCGTCTCCACACGGACACATTTAGCCGGCAACATGCTGCTTGTATCAATTTTCTCGCGTGGGTAGCAGCGCAAGTCGGCAGTTTTGAGAGCTGCCCACGTCCCGAGCAACAAGTCAACGCCTGGAATCTGTTCCATGCGAGAGCGGTAAATGAATAAACAGCTGATTTATGGTGCCAACTACGGGAAACAAAATACGCACGAAACATACAATTACAAGGCAAATTTCCGGTGGCGTCTAGCTCAGTGTACACAGTACCCGCAAACAGTGCTGCATGCGCTGTTGGCAATGCTTACACCATGTTGCCGGCTAAATGTGTTCGTGTGGAGACGCATCTGTAGGTTACTTTATAGAAGTTTCTTTGTTATTTTGTTATCAAAAATTGAGAGATATTTCGACCGTACATGTATAAGCTAACAGGTCGTTTGAATAGCTTTCCAATAAATTCGAAATCAATATAAAAATAAAACAACTGTTTACAGTTGCATGAATTCTAGTTTTATCTAGCACTGTCAGGATTTTCAGTCTATATGAAACTAGTGGGAAAAAATTGGGTCTATTATCATTTTTTTCTATTTTATTGCCAATAATACCATGTATCGCACAGAAAAATATCAAGTGCTTCCTCTGTCCAAATGGCTGTTTATGAAGGAAAACAAACAATCTTCAATTTTTTAAAAATGTAAGGTTAACTCCATCGTTTCTATCCCCGATTTCTTTGGAAATCAATCAATAAGTAAAATACCGATAAGCATAAATATTAGAGTTTTCCATGGGACGCTTTGTCTATGATAGGTGCCGGCTATCCCGGCGCATCCACCAAATTTTAAAAATACACTCGACTTTTCTGCATCTATTTATTCTTCAAAATAATAAATATGATAATAAAAAGGCTTTTTACAATGTCAAATACACTACACAAATACACATATAAATTACGATTTTCCAAGCATTTTCCCATATAAATGACATATTATACATATAGAAAATGTTTTCATACTTCAACTCGGCACATTGTATGTCGTAATAATTCCCCATCATTTCCACTAACATCCAACATTTCTAATCAATCTTATCAAACTATACTGGTTTCAGTTGGTTGACTAGAAATATGTGTTAGATATTTGAGAGATATAGATTCTCTCCGATACCGATTATTTGGTTGTCGTGAATTGCATTTTTTCGGTTTTTCCGGACAACAAACATGCCGAAATACATAATAATAACATAATAATAATGCAGCAATTATAACACTGCCAACACTTAATGTTAATATTATCTCCAAATATTCCATAACGTGCATATCTCTTGCATCTTCAATCAAACTGTAGAATTCTGTAATCAATAATTTTCATGTATTTATCTACATACAAAAGAGACACAGAGGAATATTAAAAAAGTAGGAATTGTTCATGATTGTAAACTGGCATTGTGTTGTTTACCAGTGTCAATCGGTGGATCTTGTTGTTGTTGTTAGCAAATTAATGATACGATCGATCGTTGGTTGTTCGAAACAACAATGACTAAGATCAAATTTACGCTTTCGCTCCATCTTGAGTAACAAAACATTCTAGTTGTCAATTGTGGTCAATTGCTTACCTTACACTTCATATTCATTTTTATATACCCAATTTTAGTGGACCTAAATTTAGACGACTAAACTCAAACAAAACCTGCAGAGCTAATTGTAGAACTGTTTTAGCTTTCAGTAGAATAACACAAACAAGTTATTTTTGTATTTATTGATAATTTTACCGTATTGCCACAATGTTTAATCTTAGAACTCTATTTGTATTTCATCTATCAACTGTCTTCTCTTTAGAAACTCAGAAATAGACACTACTAGAATACAATAACGACTTGTTTTAGTATAAGAAAAATCATCAAAATTGATGTCGTCGTCTCGACGCATGAGAACTCTGCTAGAATTAAAATCTGAACACACAAGATAGATGAAGATCAAGATGAAGGTTCGCATAGAATAATATATCTGTAATTGTTTGATTTGCTCAGATTACAAACAGAAGTAGAAGGCAATCTGAAACTGGGTTGGGATTATTTATTAGAGTTGTGTTATTGCAATTACGACATTGTTCTATTTTGGTTTTATTTTTGTGCTTCAGTTATTTTCCATATGTTTTTTTCTGTTATCAATTTGATTATAGTACACTGAAAATAACTGAAGTTGAATGATTAATGGGCTATCAATAGAAAAAGCTGTAGGTATTATATAAAAATGAAACAATATAACAGGGGTCTTGCTTATTTTTGTTGATACAATTCAATGAACCGTATGGTGATTAGATTAAAGGGTACAATGTTTACATTAAATATAACAACATTAATTGATTTAATTAAAGTTATAAAACGACTAATTCACAAATTACTAGTTGCTAATCCTAATACAAAACGATTGAATTTCAAATAAATAAATCATGCAGATCAGGAGATAATTTTCTCAAATATACCATTGAAACTTGTTTATGTTTCCTGAAAAAAAAATGTAAACACAGATGTAAATGTGTTGATTTTTCCGCATCATCTCTTTCAGATTTTGTTTGAACGAGACTATCGACTTTTTAGTAGAATTACAAATTTATGCCCCACTTCTATAGAAGATTATTTAGCTTTTCTGTTTGTTTAAATTTCAGTGAAAGACGAGAAGTTAGGGAAATACATAAATGAATAATTTACAACATCCAACTGAGTATCTTGTTGAACTTCATCTTCCTGTCTGATAATGTCTTAAAGATTAATTTGTATTTGTTTGAAAGTCCGAAAATAGCCGATTTTGTTGGAAAACTTGATCAATTTCTTCTTAAATACATATATAATTTGTCGTCGGTTGTAATCAAATTGTTTAGAACTTTCGTATTATACCAAGGAAACTTGCATGCGTTGACAGCAATTTGGCTTTTTGCTGTGAATTCTATAAAGAGTTTTGTTTGAAAGTGGTCCAAATTACACGATTTTCCCCTTATTTAGTGATAATGGCAGTTCCTTAATGATAAGACAAAGATAGAGAAGGTAGACGATTTAATTAATAGAATTTCAGAGAAAGGCACGAAGGTAGACAAGTTTTAAAAACTCTTTCAAAACTTCTGATGAAGTTCGTCTTTGACGAACTCTATTTCCTAGAAATCCAATTAAATTACAATTCCTACAAGAAACAGCAAAATTTCATCAATTAATTTATGATAGTTTGAGAACGTTAAATTAATTTTGCAGCTCTACTATGAATTACATAGAGAACAAAGAACGTAATTTACCTAGTAATAGGGAGAATAGGTAATATTTTGGAAACCACAAAGTAGCACTATACGTTGAGTGGCTTAAGTTCCACATAAAACTATAAATTTCATTGAATGGGAAGATTACAACTCTAGCTCGTGATGATGATGATGATGATGATAATTTAAATAAAACTGGTTAAACCTAGAAATATTTTTAGGATAAAGTTTATTTATTTTATATTTTATGAGCATTTTTTGGCAAATTCACTAGGAAATCAACAATCATATTTCAAAAAATAAATATTTATTATTTCACTAAAAAAACGATCTGTTGATAGTTGGTTTACTCTTAAAATCCTGTTACTTTTTAAGGACTCTTTGTCAGAGTTAAGCCAGAATTTACGACAAAAGTTGATCATTTCTGGAACATCAAATTACAACAACGAAGTCGATTAATATGTTGGTTAAATGTTGAAATTTATGCTGAATTAAACTTGAAAGGACACGAATCAATACACACAGAATTTCGGAATTTTAACAAATACAATCCAATATAATAAATTTGATTTGTTTTAGTTTCCAAGTCAAATCAAATTACGAACAAATTGAGTTTGGAAGAATTGCTTGCCTTTTCCTTTCTCTACAGTGATTCTATTTTATTGAAAGTTGAATTTGAAACTGAAACTGTGATTGTGAAATGAAAAATACGAAATTTCCAAAGACAATTTGAAGATGATTGAAATCCGGTAATTACATCCCAGATGAAGTTTGTGTTGTTGTCAAAACTGTAATTAACACAAAGTAAACAAGAAATCTTTAATTGATTAGACTATATGGAAATTGTGTTTGCAGCCGATAATTAATTCTCCATCAAGATTTCCTGGTGGTATCGCTATTTCTATCTAGATTTAATCGTTTGTTTACAATCATGCGAAAATAAGGAAAATTAAAAAATTTTACTGTGGCTTTTTATTGGCTAACTTTCGCTTGAAGCTTCTTTTTTTTGGAAAAGAACAGAAAAGATAAATAAACCGCATCGAGAGTGTTTTCTTTAATTAACTTTTCAACAAGGGAACAGGTGGAAAATGGAAATTCAATAAAACCACCAACTATTGGATTTTCAATACCACAAATCCTATTGCTTTGGTAAAATCAAATAAAGAAATAGATAAATAAACAGAAAGTAACAATTTTTGTGGTAATGTGAGATACATTTTGTTTTCAGATAACAATCAACAATTCTGCAATTATAATTTGAAAATTTTTACTTACTCGATATTTACCCAAATTCCAATAATTGTAATCATGTCACATTTTCATTAATAAAACAAATTTTCAACGTACCATCAACAATAATAATTACACGTGCGTGGAGACTTGTTGAAATGGTAAAAGTTGAATGTGAACTGTTGGTTTATGGCAACGGCCGGCGTCCCGATGCTGCGTCGTTCCAACCACCAATACTATTCCATTCGATTTAATCCAAACATTCTTATCCTAGTGGAGATTTTGTTAAATTCTAACATAATTGTAATCTGTATCGTAGGTATGTAGAAATGGAGAAATTCCAAAATTTCAATCAAAATTAATTACAATTGAAACACTCTGTTGCGCTTGAAAATTTAAAGAATTCGATTAATTTTCATATGAGGGGCACAACAAATTAACGAATTTGAATAAATTCCATATTGTTTATTGTATAGATTTTCTACAGCTTTTCCCATCAATGGATATGATTCATTTGACTTACTGTTTGGAAGGAAACAAAAGAAATATTAATATATCCACAAATCAATATCTCCATTCAAAACAAGCTCGAAGGTGCGTTTTGAAAAGTAAAATATTATAGTTCGTCTAGTTTAACTCAGTCGACTTGACATTAAAGCGCCCGACCATAAATTTAAGCACGGCTCATCTAAACCTTTCTGAATCTGAACGTATTTAGTCTATTGTTGTTTCAGTGCACTCATACATCACGACGTGGGTCACGGGGATACAAAGTATAGGATGGAAAACGTTCATGCAGGCGCTGTGAGTAAACAACTGTCTTGTTAACAATTTAATATTTTTTAATGACTCACAGCCAAGTTGACCAAACCAAAATGGATAGGTTATAGGTGGAAAATCTATTGAACTTTAGATAAACAGTGTTTGTTTGCATGTTAACCTGCCATATGCTAAATAAATACTTATTTGGTTTGTATTGCAACTTAAATATTTACAAAAGTCTAATTCTATTAGGAAGTAGGATAACTTTAATTTAAAGAAAATGGAGGTATCTTCAAGATGAAGAAAAAATAGATGGTGCCATTTTGAAGATTCACTAATTACAGCTCTTTCTTACAAAAATAATTAGAGGTTTGTAAATCTTTCTTAACGCTGAAAAGTAATTAATTCTCTCTAGAGAGAGTTATCTCCATCTCCATGTTTCTACAATTTGCTGTTCGTTGACCGCTTTATTATCTTATCAATCATTTCTTCGGTCACCCTAGTCCTTTCTAATAAAAATTCAAAATTAGTTGTGAGTACTTAAACTCAGCTTTACGTTACATAACTTAACATGCTTAAGATGGTTCGTATGCACTTAAATTTAGGCTAGCATTGAAAGCCGCTGATGAAAACATGTTTGTTCTATTAGGGGTCTTTACTTAACACTAAACTGACTATCAACGTAGTGCAGAAATTGCTATTAGCTATATTCTGATAGCCAATGAGGATTCCAAGTGCATGTAGCCTGCTTTAAAATACTGAATCCTCATTGGTGAAAATCGTGAAAGTGACGTTTCAAAATCTAGTATGTTTTTGAAACATGAAATCAATCTATGGAGATAAAGATCGAGATCACTCTCGTATTTTACGCACAGTATCAGTCGATACAAGTTCATTTATTAAAACGATGAGATGTTTTTAAAGTACCACATTAAGCAACAGCAAAAAGGATAAAACTGCAGTATATAGAAAATCTTATTAGATTACAAAGCGTCGGCTACATTGATTTAATTAAATAAACTAAGTAAAGATGATGAATAATTAGCTGGAAACGAAATTAAATGAGCACGATTTGCAAATTATTAAATTTTAAAGGCAAGAACATGATAGAGATCCCTAAACCAGGGAGCTTTTAAATTATGAATAACAAATTTTTATTATACGCGCATAACTTACAAAACGTTCCACCTAAGAGATTCATTTAGTTAAAAAGATGCTAGATAGTAATTTTTTTAAAAAAGGTCAAGGATTTGATAATACATATTTTACACTATAGTCTGTGAGTTGGACCTTTGTAATTGACACACTCTGTATATCATTCGATTGCTTCAACAAACATTTTTTTATAATCATTCACTACAGAAAAAAATCAAAGAATATATCCCGTTGATAATGGAAAAATTGGAAAAAAGATGATTGATATTGCTTTGAGCAAATTTTACAAAGAATTGTTACGGTTTCATATGCCTAACTTCCTATCATATAGGAAAAATCATCATTCGTAAAAAAGACATATACAAATATACAGTCTGTTTCATTTAACACGGCAGCTTCGTAATTTTTATAAACATAAATTAATAGTAAAAGTGTCTTTTTAGATAGCGGCTTTTGGAACATGGGTAAAAAAGGTTCTAACTTTCAACGATCGCCCCGATACAGTACGGGTAGTCCCTAATCAGTAGTGCCTAATCCTCTAGTAGTATACACAATCGCTTGCACACTTGATCACCTTTTTGTTTGATTAAAATAAACTATGAAAAAAACAAATTAATTCTGTAGAATTTACTATTGACACAATCGTCCCTTAAGATTAACAAATCCTTTAATCACGCTGGGTTATAGCAGATTGCGTCAGCGCAATCGTCTCATCATCATTTCTCGCATCTCTCAAAGGCTATTAGCTACAAGGTCACGATATTATGAGGTTCTCTTCTTGTTTTCAAGCAACAGAAATGCGGTGTTAAATGGAACAGTCTGTATATCACTTAAGATTTAGGTACCTACATTATAAGGAAAACGTTTTAATAACAGGTGTTCCATTTAAAATGGGAACGCACTATATATCAACAAATTTTAATTAGTTGATGATCTATACACTATTTACGTTTAAATTACATATTGGAATAGAAGACTGTGATAAAATGTGTCACATATACATAAAATTTAATGTATTTTCTAACAATTTATTGATTTTATCCCATTATTCATCATGTGAACAAATTATTAATATTTCTAATAAGAAGCCATTATTAGTGGTTTACACTGAAATAGGTTAATTAAAATGAATGTACATAACATCTGATAAGGTATTTTTCATTGGTCATAGGGTTAGGTAGACCTTGTTGAACTTGAATAGTTTTAGGCAACTTATGCAACGATCAACGATCTACAATAGCGTTGCCTCAGTTGCCTACGTCTAACTAAATAAAATACGCTTTTTTATAATGGATCAATACGCATACGATGAGACGCTGCGAAACCAACAGATACAGTTGCACATTCATTGCGTGTTAGAAAAAGAGTAACAAATGTGTTTCTTATTGAAAAAAAAAATAATAGAACTCTATATGATAATAATAACAAAACAAAAAATATGGTAGCGTTAAAAACAGTACAAAAGCGTCATAGAAATCCTGTTGAGTTTCATTTATAAAATAAATGAAATTTCATGCTGAAAGCTATGGTTTATGAATGGCAAAACGGAATAGAAATTTGAAGGGTTATCAAATCCATGAAAAAAATGTGCTGCATTTGAAAATTAAACAAAAGCGGTTTAAACATCCATTGCGGACTTTTAATCGATAAAACGTACTCCCACCTCCTTTTGTAATTGTAAACAATACTATAGTAAAACAAATTAACAAATAAAGATCAATATAGAAATAATCATTTAAACGGAATATGACCAACAGTAACTCTTATTTTTTATAATGTTATATTCTTATCTAATCACGAAATTTCCATCATTTAAATCCTTTAGAATAAAATGTATTAATCTATTTTTCTTCTATTACGTCATTTGTCTGATAACGATGATTCAAAAATATGAGTAAATCTAACCACAAAAGTATGAGTTTTAAAATTCGTCTATTAGATACTAATTTCTATAATTAGCAATGATGCTATAGATATCATCCGCAATATATGCGTTAACTTTAAACTAATAGAAAACATTAGATTTTCAGCATTCTCAGCAATAACTCTAAAGTTAACAGAATCACGCTAATAGGTGTGCTACTTTTATAGTTAGTTTTTGCAAGTTACGTTAGCGTTAGAGTTAAGTTTTGCGATTATTATTGAAACTCATGGTGAACTCAGGAATGTGTGTTGTAGAAAACCTGTAGTTCCAGTATGGCTGTGGTCGCTCTCCCAGCGAGGGCGGCGGTTGCCGTGCTGGAGAAAGGACGGATACGTGTAGGATGGATCATGTGTCGTGTGAGTGAGAACGTGACGCCGACCAGGTGCTTTAAGTGTCTTGGCTTTGGGCACCTGGCGGCGGCGTGCAAAGCAAAGTCCCGCAAGAATTAATGAAGCTCCTGCAGACAAACTCCAACAGGGGTGCGGCTGCAATGGAGCTGTTATGGAAGACGGTGCATGAGGAAAGAGTAGATGTGGCCATCGTATCTGAACCTAATCTTCGGACCATAGGCAGAGGAGACTGGCATGCAGACCCAAGTAAGAGTGTTGCCGTGAGGGTTTTCCAACAGGAAAACAGCATGAAACGATGGGGGAAAGGCGATGGATTTGTGTGCATTGAGTGGGACAAATGGGTCCTGTACGGATGCTACATCTCGCCCAACATAACGTTGGAGCGATTTGTGGCGTTTCTGAATCGGCTGAGGGCCAGTATGAAAACCTGGTCCAAAGAGATTGTGGTTGGGGGGGATTTCAACGCCAAATCGGCTTGGTGGGGATCCCCAATAGAAGACGATAGAGGGAGAGTGCTAGAAGAGTGGTTGGCAGAGGAGGACCTGGTGGTTCACAATAGAGGGAACGAGCCGACATTCGTTAGAGGCGGGAGTGTGTCTTTTATAGACATCACCTTCAGCACCCCGCGAATTGCAAGCAGGGTGGAAGGGTGGCACGTAAGAGAGGGAGAAAATCTGAGTGATCACCAGGATATCCTCTTCGTGGTACGAGAGGATACAGTTACGGGGCGGAGAACAAGGGGTGCTCCGGGATGGACAGTAGACAGAAGTCTGCTGGAAAGACTGGGCACGGTTATGTTAGAGTTGGGTGAACGCATAGGCACGGGGAGGTGGACTTTCACCTCACCCAGGTACTTACGGGACATGGATGCTTTGGGTCGTACCTGGTGCGCATTGGGAAACTGGTGGATGCGCATTGTAGGTACTGTGGTGCGAATGAGGATACTGCGGAGCATACTGTATTCGAGTGTGCCAGATGGGAGTCCCAGCGTGTGCAAGCTAAATGTGAGGTGGGAGAGAGTGTGACAGTGGAGAGCATGGTAAGAATAATGCTCCGCGGTAAGAATGAGTGGTGCGTGCTGGCACGCATGATTAGGCGAATGATGAGCAGAAAGGAGAAGGATTAGAGGGATGGACGCCTGTGGGATTAAGTTCTGGGGTGGGCTGCTTGGTGGTTCGGGCTGTCTTGGCCGGAGCGCTGCGGGGCCTCTTAGAGTGTGAGGGCACCACACGCATTGTTTGTTAGAATTGTGAGGGGAGGCACTGCTATGCTGCTGCCGGTTGGGTCGGCGGGGGTTGCCTGGCGGCTCATGCAGGGATGTTGGTCATGGACGAATGGTAGGTAAGGATGAATAACTTGAGTGAACGGGGAGGAGCGTGGTGAAGTCATGCCTTCTAAAAGATTCCGCCACGTTCCTCTGGTGTGAGGGGGGGTTTTTAGCCGGTAGGAATCCGGCACTACCGCTCGGCACGGGCCGGGCGGTGTCTATGAAGATTTTCCCCCCCTGCACGTGCAAAAAAAAAAAACTGTAGTTACATTAAAAAACGTAACCATCACCGTGTATATCTGAGGATTTCCACAACAGCGAAAGATTTGGTAGCCTCAGTTTCATGTTTCACACATACTTAACCTCCCGCATTAGCGTTAGCGTCAAATTCAACCCTTTCCCTGCGTTACGCTAAATTAATAGTAAAATTTGAACATTTTTAAATGAATTTTCATATAAATTGCGTTAATGGTAATGTTAGGGTTACTATTGAGAAGGTGGAAAGTCCTTATTACCTAACGCGTCTCTGATACTTGTTTAGTTTAGATTAGATTAGATTATAGTGATCGGTTGACCTCTTTTAGCCTCCCTGAAATGTGACCATAGCTTATCGTTTTAGCAAAGATAACCATCTCTGTGGGAGATTTCATCCCCACTTCACCATCAGGTGAGTTTTATTTGCCTTATATGTGTTCAGACATGTAATTGTCCGGTCTACCTAGTCTACAACTCTCACTGTATGATTTGAGCAGTTTTTTGAGATGATTTCACTGGGAATTGCTCAGTTAAGAGTCCCGTTCCTACTTAGAGAAGCTTTCTAACATTCTTAGGCAAATAGTCAATAAACTTCTTGTCCTGTTGCATACCTGGACAGTGTCTCTAGTGCAGCATTTTTATGCTTTCTTTAGGTCTTGGCTAGTTCAGTGGAGCTATAGCAGTGATTCTTGTTTGTTCCGGGCGCAATTTATCCTCGATTCAGCTCTGCATTTACAGTCGATTGTGCAATTTTAGTGTTAACTATATACGGTTTTACATTTTCATTACAATTTTATTTTAAACTATGCGATTATAAATTATTTACATATTTTTTTAACAAACAATTTTTGTTTAAAATTGAAAATTAAACATAATTCTAACAATATTTACAAATACTTCATGAAATATTTTCTAAACAATTCGTTATAAATAAGGTAAATTTCATTTAATTATAGGGCATTACATCATTAATTCTACAGGATCAGTGCATATTTTTTTTTTTTAATATAAACAGACTAGTACACCGTTTATCTTGATAATTATTTACGAATGACATTGCCAGTTTATCATAATTTGCTATGAAGACCATGAAAATAGTTCATGTTATAGGTTTTTATTGTATTTTTACATTCTACAATTGTCCTTGATTTAAATAACAACACACAAGTTTATGGAGGTAATCAAACAGTATCGCGAACGGTTTTACGCTAATAGGAATCTGTTTTTTTTTTTGTTGAATTTCGCATTTAAATAGCAAAATTGAGTTCATTAGGTAAATTTCCAACAATAATAAAAAAATAAAGAGAAAATTATAGACTTTTTCCCGTTAAATTACTCAAGTATTAAATAAATATACAGATCATCTTTATAAATCTACCTTATCTAATCAATGATAAGGATTATTTCGTTGTAGGTGTTCATGTACATTTCTACTCTTGGGCGGTGTATTTGTGTGACATTTTTTTTATTATTTTAATAATAAAAAACTTTAATTAATCAAAATGAAAGTGATTGTGCGTTCTGAAATATCAGAAAGTCAATTTGATGCACCACCAAAAACACCAGTTCGTGATATTTTCAAATTAATGTGTAAAAATCTACTGATAGCCGAAGATTGGTATTTTGGTTTATATTATAAAGGTGCTGATAACGAGAAAATTTGGTTAGACAGTTCGAAAAAGGTAATATTCAACTATAGTTTGATATGTTTCTCTTTTGAAATCGCTGGATTTTTATAGTGTTTGAAAGATTTGAAGAATACAACTGAGAAATTAGTTTTTAAAATCAAATATTATCCAGAAGATGTGGCTGATGAATTAATCGAAAAGACAACAATTGAATTATTTTTCGTACAAATTCGTAATGCTATCTATAAAGATGAGATTTATTGTCCACCAGATACGTGTGCTTTATTAGCTTCGTATGCTCTACAAGCCAAACATGGTGATTATGTTAGTACAGAAAATGGAAATACGTCAATTACAAATCAAAAATTAATACCAGAAAGGTGAAATTTTTATGAAACACTATTATAAAATTGGTTAATTGTGACAATTTGTAGGGTACTCAATCAACACCGCATGGACGCCTCAGAATGGGAAGACAGCATTATCAGCATGTGGAAGAAACATAAAGGTATGGATGATGAGGATGCTATGATGGAATATTTGAAATTAGTTCAAAATTTGGAAATGTACGGTGTTAGTTTCTTTGAAATTACAAACAAAAAAGGTACACCATTACTTTTGGGTGTTAATGCACTAGGTTTAGATATTTATAAGCCGGAAGACAAGTAAGAATTATTTTTAAAGTGAATAGAAACCAAATTCGTGAATACATTTTTAGATTAAATCCACAAATTTCGTTCCCTTGGTCTGAAATAAAAAATCTAAAATTTAAAGATCGAAAATTCACAATTAAACCAACAGCTAAAACTACACAAGATTTTGTGTTCTTCACGAATAATCCAAGAACAAGTAAACATATCTTAAATTTAGGTATCGGTAATCATTCACTGTACGTTCGACGTAGAAAACCAGATAGTCCTGAAATTGTACGAATGAAAGAGCGTGCAATTGAAATGAGAAAAGCCAAAAAACAACAAAGGTATATAAATTCATTCTAATTAATCGTAATATAATTATCAAAATATTGAAACAATTCTAGAGATAAACTAAATTCGGAACGTGCAGCTCGTGAAGAAGTCGAAAGACGCGAAAACGAGTATAAAGCATTAATTAAATCAATGCAAGAAGAAATGGAACGTAAACAAGCTAGTTTAGATGAAGCTGAATCAACAATCAAAAAATTACAAAAACAACTCGATGAATTACAAACAGCAAAAGATGAATTAGAGAAACAACAACAAGAATTAAAAGAAATGATGGAACGTTTAGAACAAAATAAAAATATGCAATTAGAGGAAAAAGAACGTTTAGAAGATGAAATCAAAACGAAACAATTGGAAGTACAACGTATTCAAGAAGAAGTTGCAACTAAAGATGCTGAAACAAAACGTTTACAAGAAGAAGTTGAAGAAGCTAGACAACGTGAAGAAGAATTACGACAGAAACAGATTGCTGAAGCTGAACGATTAGAAGAAGAAAGACGACAAAAAGAATTAGAGGAGAATAATAAGAAAGAACATGAGAAAGAATTAGAAAGTCTACCAGATGGTGCCGATACAGCTCTACCAGAATTAGTTACAGTTAATGAACAATTAAAAGAACAACTTAAAGTATTACAAGAGAAATTGGAAGGTACAAGAAAAGATGAGATGGATACTGATTTAGATAAATTACATAGAATTAATGTTAGACAAGGTATTGATAAATATAAAACTTTAGCTGATATTCGACGTGGTAATACTATACGTAGAGTTGAAATGTTTGAAAATTTATAAACTATTTTTATAAAACTGCCATATTATCAATAAATCTTTATTAAATTGTTCTTTTTTTTCAAATCAGTGTGAATTCACTCTTATTTTATAATCGCGTCTGTACAAACCTTAACAAAAATGATCGTTGTGGGCTCAAGATGGTACGAACTGTTCGAATGAAGTACGTAACCATACGAGAACTATTGAACTCTATGTCTGGAATGGTGACTTGAATCGACAAAATCGAAACCGAAAGAGCGGTTGATATGGAACTCTCTGTACTTCTGTTCAGTTTTTTGATCACAAAACAAATCTGAAATGCAGTTTAAATTACTGTGAACCCTAACATATCATTCAAAAAAATATTGTTAAGATCGACTCGCTGTCTTTTCCTAGATAGAAAACAACCGTTCAGAAGTACTAAACAGTTTAGTAATAGCCAATTCGTTGCGTGTGTTTCTTTATTGATCAAATCAGTATTTGAGTACGTGCCCAAATCGTTTCCAGCTTCTGTCAAAATGTTTGAATACCCTTTCAGGCATTTTCAGGTTTTTAACATTCTAATCTACTCTGACAGTTTTTTAACGTACTCTAACTGTGCTCCGTTTTAGTGCCCAAAGCAATAAATAAACATACGCTTTGTTTAGTTTACTTATATCTCTTGACTTAACAGATAAATCCGAGTATTTCTCTTAATTGTTGTATTGTCCTACTTAATTTTAAATTTCCCGCGAATCAAATACATTGAATTCTGTACATAACTGAAATCAGTGGTTGGACACTCTCTACCCCCACCATGCCTTTTTTTTTTGTCAAAGTAGCGAGGCCTTTTTTATTACCAACATAACAGATTTTAAATATAAATATTGATAAATATAGCCGAATAAATTACAGGCAGTGGTTAAAGATAGTGGTTTCATTATAATATCTGCTATTTGATAATAGAAAACCTTATTCTCATCTCATATTGCCATTTTTACGCGTTTAACGTAACATAAAACTTGAGTATAACTGTTAGGTTGGTAACGAAAAAGGCCTCGAAACGCCAAATTTCGAGTCAAATTTATCTCCTATACTAAAGCATTGAGTGTCCAACGCCTGACTGAAATGACTACGAGCGTGCATAGTCGGCGAACATGTAAAGAAAAGAGTTTTTTGTTTGATATTGTTGTAATTGGCATTCGCAACCATTAATAACATGAAAAAAACAATGAAAAGAGTCCCAAATTGTCTGTCCTGATTGATTGATTTCGGCTATCTCCATTTACGTATCCATTCCTGTAGTTTATAGAATTCAAAGTTCTAAAATTGAATCGATTCATCCAAAATTCGGCATCAATCGTTAAGCACATCTCTAATTCGTACAGCCTATTGGTTGTTCGACAGAGTTTTGAAACGCGCGTTATACAACATAACCTGAAATTATTTTAAAAAACGTCATAATGTTTTTCCAGACGTAATTACGACTTTATTAAAAAATCTAAGAAGTAAATTACAGTTTTTCCACAAACAAATAAAGGTTAATCTATTTGAAACGATAATATTCAATTAATTAACGTTAGATTTTTAGATTTTGGTTGAAACAAAGAAATGACTGAAAATAGCAATGATTCACCAACATGGTTGGGTACAAGTTTAACGGATATGTACAAAAATCAAAGTCCATGGTGTTTTTCTATACCACCAGTGATTCCAACCAAATACCATAAAGTACTTTATGAAATACCAGTAACATTACAATCACCACCAAAACCCCATTATAATACAAATCCAAAACATTGGGACGATGATCATGTCCGTATGCCCTATTCACCTGAGAATCTATTCATTATAAAACAAGTAATTTGCATAATAAATCCGTATATTTAATTGTATTCAGTTTTAATTGTAGAATGAACAGGAAATTATTGAATCTAGATGGAAGATTATTAAAGAAGCTCTATCGAAACCGATCAAATCAATTACAGATTTAGAACGTGCTATCAACTCTTATAATAATAAATTACCGAAATTTACAGCATTACATCGATTTTTCAATGATGTAACAATCAATTAACACGCAATTTTCTAAAATTCTAATAATAAACGTTTAAGGTGTTAGATGATGCAGAAACCGAATATTTCTTCGATCATATTCTACCAGGTATCATTCAATTAGCATTACAATTACCTGAAATATTACCAGGCAGTTTACCATTATTGAAAAAACACCATTGTAAATCGATTAGTTTAAGTCAATTACAGATCGCTTCATTATTAGCTAATGCATTTTTATGTACGTTTATTTGGCGTAAAAATATCGCCCAAAATTATCCACATATCAATTTTGCAAGGTTATAACAAAGCAATTTGATTAAAAATCAACTATTATATGTTTTTTTGTTGTTTTTCTAGATTATTTGCAGCTGATGAACGTATAACAAGACAAAGTTGTGTATCAGAGAAATTAAAATGTATTTGTCATTATTTTAAGAGAATTATAGCTAAAAGTAGGTGTAATTTACGATTGTCCGCCTTGTAATTCAATAATTTTTGTTATTATTTGTTTTAAGAGCCAGTCGGTTGTGTGATGTTTGAACGGAAATATCTACCTAGAAATCAAATGCCACGTTGGGATGCTGTTGATAATAATTTAGGTAATACTAGAATTCACATATCTAGTACAGGTGTTATAGAAGATGGGCATGGTTTTCTACAAGTTGATTTTGCAAATAAGTACTTAGTTTTTTATTGTTTAAAATATTGTAAAAAAATTAATTAATAATTTTAATAAAGATATGTAGGTGGTGGTGTATTGGGTTATGGATGTGTTCAAGAAGAAATACGATTTATTATTTGTCCGGAATTGATTGTTAGTCGATTATTTACAGAAGAACTTAGTGATAATGAAGCTTTAGTCATTACAGGTACTCCCACTAATATAACAGCAATATTTCTAAACTAGCAGGCTCATCACGACTTCGCCCGTGAAATTCAGAAATTCAAATACATTTACCAATCTTGCCTCAGGTCGTTTTTAGTCCAGTAGATTTTGAGATTAGTTGAAATGGACAAACAAATTTTACCTATTTATAATATTAAAATATAAAGTATAGTTTCGCATCGCATTGCTGCAGTGCAAAAATCCGCTTACCATGAACTGCCCCAAAACAACGCCCTCCAGCCTTTCAACTATATAATAGTTATCGCAATCGGATTTTTAAAATGCGATACTACCATAGCCCGTTGTTAGGTCCGGAATGACACCATGACATCGTTGTAATTTTAACGAAACATCATTTTTAGAGTCCCGTGGAAAAACTGCACCTGCCCCCGAGGGAGAATTTTACCGAGGCCCAGCCGCGCTCTTGGCGGCCCTGCTGCCCGGCATGTTAATTATTGCCAGTTTTATCTTACCTTATAGTATTTGGACCCGGCCCATGACAATTTAGATTTCATATAAACGTCAATTACTGTTTTTAAATATCAGTTGCTACGGTTATTACTATAATTTTTTTTGTGATAGTTTGATTAGCACATTTCGTAAAAACATTGTACCCCATTTAACCCCCATTATTCGGACCATGATAAGGTTGCAAAAATTAAACATAGCCTATGTTACCCAGCGACTTATGCCGAATTTAATGATGTAAATTTCATCTTAATCGGTCCAGTGGTTTTTAAGATTACCCTCAACCAAGTAATTAACTTTACCTCTTTATCTATTAGTATAGATTAATACAGTCATGGCCGCCGAGAACTAGGCTAAATTTCTTTCGCGGCCCCCCAATATAAGCAACGAGGGGTCATTCAGGGCCTCAACTACCTAAGCAAGTATCGGTTACAGGCCCCACAAGAGTCGGATACAGGCGTCATTGTAGTTGTAATGAAACGTTATTTTTGGGGCTCATGGAAGGATTTTATCGGGATCGAGTCCCGCTCTTAGCGGCTCTGATCGGTTATAACGAATAAGTCTAGTATTTGCATAAAAAGACAAATCATGTGAGGCTCATATATATTTTCAGTAGATTTGTGAAACTAAATTAGCTTTTCTAATGAATAATTTGATTCTTCATTCACTATTAGAAGTACGGAATTTTTTTGCAATTATTCAATTCGCATATAACGTCTCCTGTGTCGTTATAACCGAATTTCACTAGTTTTATAATTGTTTTTTTTTTTTAGGTGTAGAACAATATAGTAAATATACAGGATATGGTGATTCGTTTCAATGGAATGGTAATGTTAATGATGAAACACCATTTGATGAATATGGTAGAAGACGTACAACAATTGCTGTAATTGATGCAACACGTTTTAATAAACCAAAAGATCAATTTCATCCATCTGCAATATTACGTGAATTGAATAAAGTCGGTTTCTATTTATTTATTTTTGTGTCAAAAAACGTTGATAATTGTTTGTTTGTAGGCTTATGTCGGTTTTAATTGTCGTGAAAAAACAAATGTATCACCAATTGCTAGTGGTAATTGGGGTTGTGGGGCATTTAAAGGTGATGCAAATTTAAAATCATTAATACAATTAATGGCATGTAGTGCAGCTAATCGTGATTTAGTTTATTATTCATTTGGTAATACAGAATTAATGAATCAATTCTATAATATGCATCTATTTTTAGCAAATAATCGTATAACTGTTTGTAAGTTTAAATTGATTAATTATGTTTAATTTGTATTAATAATTTACTAATAATAGGTATGTTATGGCGGTATTTGTGTCGTTTTTGTACATCTGATTTACCATCAAATCAACTATATTCATTTATACAACAATCACATTTTGATACGAAATCACAACCGACACTTAAACAATTTTTCACATTTATGAATAAAAAAACCAAAAATGAAACAAACAGTAATGATACAAAAATCATCAAAAATGATACAAATTTATTAGAAAATTCACCATCAACATCATCAACAGAATCACGTAAAAATTCGAAAAAACGTGATACAACAACAACAACACCAACAGATTTATCACCTTTACAACAACAATCATCAAAATCGAGCAGTATATCACAAAATTCAGATGATATCATCAATATTATCGATATGATTGATGGTAATTGTAATAAGAAAGAGAATAAATGTGATACTGATCAGACATTATTAAATGAAATTGATAAATTAGGAAGAATTGTTGAGAAAGATGATCAACAAACACCAATGGAAATTGATTGTGAAGAAGATGTGAAACATAAAAGTAGTTTTATTGAAGAGAAAAGAAAGAAGATTACTGATTACTTTTGTAGAATAAATAAATCAAATTAGATTTGTTTGTTTGTGTTTTTATAACGGAATTGTAGCTTTTTAGATGAATTTATAGAAAAGTTTCTCCTCTAAAGCGTGCATCAGAGTTGTATTAGCGTGTATTACTGGTTGTCTACATTCAGGCGTTTTTGTAAATTTTCTTAGGCGCGATTTAAAATTCGGTATTTTCATCAATATAGCAACACAAAATCATTAGTACTTAAAAAAAACGATTAATATATGCATGGAATATCAATTTTAGTGATAACAGTTTTTCTCTATCAGACTAATTACCTAACATCGCACATCAATTACCAAAGTTAGGATATTAGTAGCATTTCTTTTACGATAAATTATTCAAATAAATCTTACATCGGACGTAAATTGTGGCGCAATATATGCAAAGAAAATAACGTAAATACGTGCCAAAGATAATCAATGACCCAGACAATACAATTGTTAATATACTTATCGATTGACCTTATGCGTCTCGTTGTCCAAATATTGATAATTTAACCTACTAATAGTTGAATTGCAATTAAAATTCAGATAGTAGAATAAATTATTTTTAAATTTCCAATATTTATAATTTGAAGTGAAAAATTTGGAAATATTTGAATATTCCCGCTATTAAACTAACAGAATACTACCAACATAAACAAGACAATACGCAAAATGAACCAAAATTGGCAACATAACAATCCAAATAATCCTAGAAATCTTGAATGGTTCTTTTAAAATTGCTTTTATTTAATTAAAAAAATTAATAATAAAATTTAAGAAACGTAATTATTGTTGATTTTGTTGTAAACGCAATTTTTTGATTGTTACTATACGGTTAATTTGCGTTTTATATTCAAAAATTGTGGTATGACGAATCGAATTACGTCATCATAAAAATGAAATGGTGGTTGTATCGGTCGGGCGTTGCAACAAATTAAATGCATTTTAAACAAAAAAAAATCGATATTATTTAAATAATAAACGTGTAATTAATGAAATTTATCGCAATCAACTAAATAATTTCGTGTATTAATTGGTAAGTTGATGATTGTCCTCATAAAATTGAGTTGACTACCTTGACAGGTAGGATACGGTTAGAATACACCGTAAGTGGACTTTTTCCCCATTTCTTCATCTTCGATCAAACAATAAGTAATATTTTGCTATTTTAAAATTTTTAATTTAAGGTAAATTTAGAAAATTCTCGTGCAATGTCCGATCGTCGTGCTGAATTAGAAAGGAAAAAGGCACGTTTACAAGCATTACGTGAAGAAAAAGATCGTCGACGTCGTGAAAAAGAATTAAAAGATGTTGAAGAGGCAACAAATCGTGTCTTATTGGGTACTGATAATGATCGTAAAGAATTGGATGAGATGCTCAGTTCATTGGGTGTTGCACCTGTATCTGATGTATTATCAAGTATTTCTAGTGTTAATTCATTAACACCAGAACATAGTATTAATCATACACCGGATACATCACTACAACACAATAGTATACCAAATCAGTAAGTAACACATATATGGATGATGATGGTTTTTGAATAAATTAGAAAAATTCCTATATGTATAGACTGTATTTTGTTATTATTGTATTGTTTATAGTGTTGGATCGAATAAGAAGCGTACACCACAATTGACTGTTGTTCCTGTACAGTCAACAAATATTCCACCAAAAGAAGTCCTAACTTATACGAAACAAACACAGACTACAACAACAGGACATGAACGGGACGGTAAGTTCATTTTTAGATCGAAATGTGTAACTTTTGCATGTTTGTTAGTATTTCAAAATTAAAGTATCCACCGACCATCCAATTTTAATATACAATTCTGTAATCGTACAGGATTTTATTTTAAAATTATTGATTGAGTGGACACAATTAAATACAGCACGTTATCAGTATTATTGTAGAAATTAGTTTGGGATGTTGGAAATGGATCCATACGAATTCTGCCGTCCTTTCTATTTTTCCATTTTTTACTCTGCGTAATGTTTCATCTCACGTTTATTGAAACATTTACCGGAACGTAAACGATCCATGAAGGAAACTCTCAATTTCGATGATTTTTTGGCATAAAACTTCACTAGAATGGATAATTTTTTGGATAATCTACGAATTTCAGCAGCAAGGAAAGTTTCGTCTTCTTTTTTCGTATTGTTTCAGAACAAAGCTCCCATGTTAGTGTTCCAGAACTTCCAAATGAAGCCTCAATAACGTTTCCTTAACCGATTTAACAATGTAAGACTGAATGTTGATAAAAAGCAGTTTCACGTGATGTAATTCTTTACCAATAAATGAACGTTTTCGGCCGATTTCTTTGTTCAGTCGTACAGCAATTATCGTCTGTAGCGATCAGTATTAACGGTATCACCGGTTTATATCCGACTGAATACACAGCAAGACCCTCTTGCAGTGACACTGTGTTTCAGTGTAGGGATTGTGCCGCCCTTCTTATAATGTCAAGAAATACATACAGGTTGAAATATTTCATCTAGGAACGTAGAAGAAACTACAAGAATCGAGACAGTTTTATAGACTTCGTTTGGGTTGAAGAGAGATAGTTCCTAGAATATTTATAAGATTACCTACCCTTAAGACTGTCCTATTACCTGTAGTTTCTTCTATTTTCCTAGATGAAATGTGTTAGACGGTAGATAACATTTCTGAGTAGTAACAGTGAGACAGATAGCAATAAAAATTGTTTTCAAAATCGATAGAAAACTCATTCGATTTTGAATTTTTATCTCTTCCCAAAGTTTGGCGCCCTACGCTCGGGACTTGGGGGCTTAGGCCTAAATCCTTCATTAGGATTGTTGCATCTCTGAAATTATTTCAATGTTTTCATCGTTTTAGATTATCTGAAGGAATCCGTTTTTCGTTACTGGTCATGATTTTCCACAAGAAAGACTTTCTGTATTTGTTATACAGATTTTTAGTGTGTTTCTTTATAGCTGAAATCGTCATTTTAATCGTCTGGGTGCCAAAGTTGTTTCTACCGGCTGTCAAATCTTTGTATACCCTTTATCGCTCCTAATCTACTCTTGACAACTTTTTGAAGTGTTCCGTTTGAGCACCCAAAGGAATAAAGAAATATTCTTCATTTTTCTGACTCAGTTCTATTCGCACAGTTTTTTTTGGGTTACTCTCAATTGTTTAGCAAATTCTTCTTATGTTTGACTCAAATCTTCACATTCATGGACATCGAAATCACCTAATTTGTATTTTGATAACAATAAGCGAAACATATGGCTTTCTTTTAAAGAGCTGGTTTAGGACGTTCTGGTTAACCAATTAGTTATGATAACAATAGCCGATTTATGATATTCTTCGTGATTATAATAGTGAAATTCTACTATAGACGGATTTCTAGAAACTATCATGGAATACAGACGAAAATATCGATTTTATCTCCAACAAAGGCTGCAGGTATGGAAATTTCCACTTTTACCACTGATTCATCTAAAAGAATTCCAGATTTTCAAGTTCAACCATGGAAACGGAAAGCGTCCCGCAACCCTTACATTTTAAGCTTTTTTTTTTGATAGTAAACTTCAAGCTTAAACTCGAATGTGGGAAAGAAATTGGGAGTTTTACTTTTGAAAAGTTTCTTTGTAAGGTTTAAGAAAATCATTCCATCTAAACACGGTAGTTTTGTTTTTCATTGAGAGATCTAGGGCCGCAAAAAGCGAAACTGGGTGCAATTCTTCCACAGGCCCTAAAAAATAACGTTTCTTTATAATTATAACGACATCGGAGGCCACTCCGGGCTGTACCCCTCTCTTGTCGGGCTTCGAGTGACTATGTGCCTACAGTTGATCCATTGCTATGTTTACTTGCTAACTTACTCCTAAAGGAGCTAACCCCAAGTGAAGCATCCTAGGACCACGTATTTTCTTTTGCTATACAAACCTTCCACTGGTGTCCCAGCGTAAAAAAAAATGGCACCCAAGATAAAAACTCAAATAACCCACTGGAGAGACATATGACACTTCAAGTGTTAAACAAGCCTTAATTCAGTTTTTCACTTTTCAAAAGTCATGTATAAGAGAAGCTTCAGGTGATGATGAAATGTTGTAAACGACGGAAATCGTGTGGAATTCACTGAAAAAATTGAAATACAGACCTAGGGCCGCCAAAAGCGAGACTGGGTGCAATTCTTCCACAGGCCCTAAAAAATAACGTTTCTTTATAATTATAACGACATCGGAGGCCACTCCGGGGTGTACCCCTCTCTTGTCGGGCCTCGAGTGACTATGTGCCCACAGTTGATCCATTGCTATATTTACTTGCTAACTTACTCCTCGAGTGGTTAACCCCAAGTGAAGCATCCTAGGACCACGTATTTTCTTTTGCTATACAAACCTTCCACTGGTGTGCAAGCGGTCGTAAAATGTCCCAGCGTAAAAAAAAAAATGGTCCCCAGGATAAAAACTCAAATGACACTTTAAGTGTTCAAGAAGTCTTAATTTAGCTTTGCACTTTTCAAAAGTCATGTATAAGAGAAGCTTCAGAGGAGTTTCACTTTATGATGAAATATTGTAAACGGTGGAATTCGTGTGGAATTTACTGAAAAATTGGAAAAATTAAAATAGAGAACCCTTTAGATTTATATAACGTCAATAAAAAGTGAAATTGGGTGGGTGGGAAGGAAACTTACACTTTTTTATTTGATTTAAATTAAATATTTATGTAATATGTCATAATTTGGCTGCACGCATTATTTATTTATTTATTTGTTTATTTATTCATATTTTATTATTATTATTATTATTAATTTGAATTTTAATGCTTAATTTATGCTTTTGGTTTCTTCTCTTTGTCTATCTCTTTATTATATGTTATTTGTTGTTATATCAGGCCTGAATTGAAATGATTAATAAAAAATTTGTTGTTATTATTATTTTTATTGAATAATTTTAAATGCTGCCACAGATTATTTTGGATATTCATCATGGAGAAAGTGTGAGTAACATAAAAACAAGAAGAAAAAAAAAACATGTACACACACAAAAATTATTATTATTAAACAAAATTTTTATTATTTCATTTTAATCAGGCACAATTATTATTATTATTTGTTTCTAAAACATCTCCATTACTAGAATTTCATTCCTAATATATTCTATTTAATTTTTTTTTAAAAATAAATTAAAATAAATCAATACACATAAAATAGATCTTCTTGTATTGGAACCACCCTTATAAATTTGATTTTTCTATTAAAAAATAATTGTTAAAATTTAATAAATGGGGGGTTTCCTATCCAATGAAGTTCTTAATTATACACATATGACATATTGTTGTATGCGTTGCTAACAAGGATCTTCTTCTTCTTCATCTTCTTCCCCACTTAAAGGCTACATGGAGGATTGGTGGAGGCCTCGTAAAGGTATGGTGCACGTTTATAATAATCTTTCTATGATTCTATGTATAACGCGTATAACTGCACCACGTATTTTATTTTTTTCTAATTTAATTAATTATTTATTAATAGAAAAAAAAACAATTAAGCTTGAAAATATTGAAATAATGTCTAGATTGCTTAATTGTATAAATTTATTATGCTAATCACTGTAAAAAACAACAATAATAATAATAAAAAAAAAATAAAGAACATGTGCACCTATCCTTATTTTTCTGCTTTATTATCCGGTTGTGGGAATTTTTTCGGTTATTACAGCAAACCAGAAGCATTTATTTATTTTGTTTCTCAAAATGTAGGTTTCCTTTCTTTAATTACTTTATTTATTATTATTAGTATTATTATTATTAAGTATGGCTAGTATTAAGAAGTATTTTTTAATACGTTTTTTTCTTCCATTCCCACTTAGCTCATGCAACCGATTATTACGGTAAGTTTATGATTTTATCAAAATATTAGCTTTTATTTATTATTATTATTATTATGATTACTATAAAGATTCCCTTATTATTATTATTTATTACCTTTTATCTCCTATTTTATCAAAAAAATTGGAATTGAGTTCATCAAATTTGTTTCTTTGTTTGTCAAGTTCGATTACGTCTTTATTTTCTTTTCTCTTTATAAAAGGGCACATGTTGAGTTATTGTAAACTAACACCAAAGCTTTATTATTTAAAAGTGAAATAAGTGTTTCACATTTTTCTTTAATTTATTGCTTTACTAATTGTTTTTTTTTTAATAAAAATTAATAAACTAACAATATTCACTATGCAATTAACAGCATGTAAATAAAAATTTTGTGAAACACCTGTACTGTGTGGTAGGCATTGAATTGTTGGCAATAATAATTATAAATATTATACTATCTTGGTTGCTATATTTGTGTTAAATGATGATTAGAATAATTTTTCAATGATATATTTTTTTTTTGTCAATTTAATTGATGATTTTACAATAAAAGTTTTGTTGTTAGTGCAGCCAAGTCATAGACATAACCTTTTATTGTAATATCTAATCTATCCCCTAACTGATACATGTTTCTTTCCTCTTAAGACGAATACAATCTAAATCCGGGTTTAGAATGGGAGGACGAATTCACAGGTAGGTGGCTTTTCCGACTCCCATCCAATAAAAACCAAAAGAAACATTAATATTCATTACAACAGCACATTTTTTCGTTGCTTTTAATTAGAGCCATACGCATATTAATATGTATATCTAGTAGTGTTTGGGTTTTTCTATTTTCTTTATACAACACAATAAGCATTGTACAAATAACTTGTGAAAAGGAAATGCTTATTGTGTTGTGAATTGTTGACGCTTCTTGCTTTTAATAATTTATTTTTATACTAAAAATGCTAATTGTCGTATTCATTAATAGTTAGTTGATTCACACATAAGCATAAATTAATTGTGGAATGATTCTACTAAAGTGGTAAATTTAATTTGGAATGAAATTCTGTTCGTTATATTGTCTTCCTTGATTTTCTCCTCTTTCCAATTTGTTACACACGTGTATTTCATCTATTCCGTCTATTATTTTTTTTTTAATTATTTTACTTTAGTCTATCAATTAACTTGTAATTTTGTCCAATGTTCAATTTTTGTATTTATTTAATTATTTATAATTAGAGAAATTGGACAAAGTTAATATTTTAATATAGTTTTAAGTGTTATGTAGTGATTCGGTAGATTTGTTTGGTGTTATGTATGAATGTATATGTATGAATGTGAGATAGAGCGTACACCTTATTCACCACAGTTTTGACGTATGACGATGGACAAGGTGAAGATGAAGAGGGTAGTCTTCCACATATTGGTGGATTTGGTAGTAAATTACCACCGGGTATATTACCACATGGTTTACCACAAGTTAAAGAAGTCCAACCAGCTGTTACTGCATTGGAACAAGAACAAGCCAAACAAGAAATTAAAGAAGGTAAGTTAAATAAATCAAATTTTATATAAATTATTATTGATTATGATTATATTTATAGTAAGAGAATTAAGTGAGGAAGAGAAACAAATGATTATATTATCGGAAGATTTCCAACATTTCATTGATAGAACTTCAAGGATTATGGAAAGAGTTCTTTGTGAAAGTATAGATTATTATACCGATTATAGTGGTGGTCCAGGCGAAGAAGGATTGTAATTTTATTATTATTATTGTTATATTTACAAAATATTATTAAAAATAATTGTTTTTATAGAGATGAGAAATCGAATCAACGTATTTCATTAAATCGTTCATTTTTCGATGAACGATGGACACGAAATCGTTGTGTAACATCATTAGATTGGTCACCACAATATCCAGAATTATTATTAGCATCATATAATAATAATGAAGATTTACCAAATGATCCGGATGGTGTTGTATTAATATGGAATACGAAATTTAAAAAAACCACACCTGAATATATATTTCATTGTCAAAGTGCTGTATTATCAGCTAAATTTGCACGATTTCATCCAAATTTAATCTTAGGTGGTACATATAGTGGACAGATAGTATTATGGGATAATCGTGTACAAAAACGTACACCAATACAAAGGACACCATTATCAGCGGCAGCACATACAGTAAATATTTGATTGATTTTTGTGTTTTTTTAAATAGAATAATTATTTTTTTTTTTTTGTTGTGTAGCATCCTGTTTATTGTATGAGTGTAGTTGGTACACAAAATGCTCATAATCTTATTAGTATATCAACAGATGGTAGATTATGTTCATGGTCATTAGATATGTTAGGTCAACCTCAAGAAACATTAGATTTACATCGTATACAACCAAAACCGGTGGCTGTGACATGTTTAGATTTTCCACATTCCGATGTTAATAATTTTGTTGTTGGTTGTGAAGGTGGTGCTGCATATTCAGCATGTCGTCATGGTGCCAAAGTTGGCATTACAGATACATATGATAGTCATCAAGGTCCTATAACTGGTATTAGTGTTAATGCTGTACAAGGTGGTATTGATTTTTCACATATGTTTCTAACATCATCCATTGATTGGACCATAAAATTATGGAGTTTGAAAGTAATAAATTAGATTTTTATTAAGAATGGATTGTAATAATATGAATTATTGTAGAATTCTAAGCCAATTTATTCGTTTGAAGATAATGGTGATTATGTATTAGATGTGAAATGGTCACCAGCACATCCGGCATTATTTGCAGCTGTTGATGGTAGTGGTAGATTAGATTTATGGAATTTAAATCAAGATACAGAAGTACCAGCAGCTAGTATAACAGTTGATGGTAATCCAGCTTTAAATCGTGTATCATGGACACCATCTGGTTTACATGTAACTGTTGGTGATAATCAAGGCAAAATTTGGGTGTACGATGTAGCAGAGGTATGGAATATTTTATAAATACAGGGTTGGGCAAAAGTCCCGGGACGGTCAAATATCTCTAAATTCCGTTAAGTTAAAGATCTGAATTTTGCAAATAGTAAACTTCAGTTATGATCTATTGATCTAGGGTGTTTTGGTGGACTTGGCACTTCCGCTTCAAACGGAAGGAAGTAGCTGTCAACTTGCTTATTTTAAATAGAAGGCTATATTCTTTGGGCATTTTTGAATTCTACATAATAATCTTGATAATACTGTATTAGGGTTTTCTATATCTAACTATAATTATTTGTGAGATATTACAGTTTCTTCTGTTTTCATTTTCATTAAACTTTGTGATATAACGAGAGTTGATATTTCAAAAATTAATTTCATTTCCGAGTAAAAGATGGTTATTTGATACAAAAAGGCACTTAAAGCTCTTTTTTATGAACTACATTAAGATAAAGTAAGGTATACCTAAAACCATCTAAGAAGATCTTTCTAGATAGATGCGCAGTGGACTCTTGGTAAGTGGGGGTAGAAAAAAGCACGTGAAAGTAAACGCCAGACAACAATTTTGAGATTGCAGTGGCGTTCTGTATTATGAAAAATTCTATATTACGTATATTAAAAAAACTGTTTATGAACAATTAATCTAATTAGATTATCTAGATCTACAGTGGAATAAAATTCAATTATTTATAAATTTATTGTGTGATATTCGTGCTAATATGTTATATACATATACAAAATTGTGACAAGTAAATGCTCTGCGTGCCGCCACTGTAAAGTTTTTCCGATAGTAAGCGAGATCTGTAGAACCTACTTCGTAACCTGCGCCAAAAAGATCTTCTAAGCCGGTTTCAGCTATACTTCTCTTAAAACTACTCAGATTTGGGGAACCAAAGATATTGTTGAAGATCAAGAAATAATTATAGTTAGGTATGGGGAAGCCTCATACAGTATAATCAAGATAATATGTAGAATTCAAAAATGCATAAAAAAATATACCATTCTATTTAAAATAAGCAAGTTGATAGTTACTTCCCGTCGAACCGGAAGTGCCAAGTTTACCAAAATATTCTAAATATAAATAACTTAAAACTACAATATCCAAAAAATCAGATCTTTAGCTTTACCAAATCCTAAGATATTTGACCGTTCCGCGACTTTTGCCCAACCCTCCTGTATATCCAATGTCATGGAAATTACAACATCAAGAAAGGGGATAGGAATTTTTTGACCAAAGCAGAAACGTTCAACTAATAAAACATTAAAATTTCATTCGTATCGCTCAAATGATATTGGCTCATCTTACAGTTCTTTCAGTTTCTTTTAAATATTTTACCAGGTGTTTGTTTTGTTCTTTTCTCTATTATTTTGGCTTTTATGGAAATTACCGCAAATTGGTTGTGCGAAGGTGGTTTTTCGTTTAGAGAAATTGTAAATCGCCTTAACCGGAACCAATCCACCATCATGCGCTGCTATTAAGCATGAGCTAGGGAGGGAGGGTCAAGAACGTTACAGTAGAGGAACCGGGGGGGCAAAGAACAACAAATCAGATGTAGGACCGCTATCTTCATCTTATGGTAATTAGAGACAGATTCTCCACTACCAAATTAATCGTCCTGTAACCCTTTGAACGGTTTACCGCAGAATCAGAGCTTTAGGCTTGCAATCTTGAGTTACACTTAACAGCTCAACATAGATAGCAGCGTTTGGAGTGGTGTGTGTAGGTTACAACTGCACTGGAACCTAGAGTGATGTTTAATGATGAATCCCGGTCCTGTTTGCGGATGCATCATAGACGTACAAGGCTCAGAAGAAAACGTGCGGAACGTCGCAATGTTCCATTTTCTGTTGCGAAGCTTGTGCACCAAACTGTGAAGATTATGGTATGGGTTACTATAATTTATGGGAGTAGGTGTTGTTTGGTATTCCTCAGAGGCAATATGACCGCCTGGAGATATGTGGATGAGGTGGTAGAATCACAGGTTTTTCCATTTCGTGGGCAGTTGGAAGACTTACTTTTCCAGCAGGATAATGGCCGTAAGACGTTGTATGGAGCGATTTGCAGAGGGTAATGTCTCTAACCATAGCTACTCCGATCTCCCGATCTTTCACCCATCAAGCATGTTTGAGACATTATGGGGAAAATACTGCAGAATTTGCTGCAGCCTTCGCAGACACTGCAAGCTCGACAGCACGAATTACAGGTTACTTGGGACACAATGCATCAAGAGGAAATCAACCATCTGATAGAAATGATGCTACGAAGGGTAGGAGAGTATGTAACTAAAATGGGGGGACCAATTATTAATAAAAATTATTTTTTTTTCAACTTTGATAAAAGAATTCCTACCTCGTCTTGGTGTTGCAATTTCCATGTCATTGAGTATAATAATAATAATTGTAATTAATTAATTTTTTCAATTATAGAATTTCGCTCATCCACGACAGAATGAATGGAATAAATTCTTATATACAACACAAGAATTAAGAAATAATCAAGTTGATGAAGAATTAGAAAAATTAAATTATTCAGTCTCTAATACTCCTTTATCTAGTATGACGTCTATATCATCTACATCTATGCGATAAATTTTAGATTAATTAGGGTTTTTTTTTCTAAAAAAAAAAATAAGTAGTAGATCAATAATTTATTTATAAACAAATAATGGAACAAAAGAGCCTTAGCCTTTTTTTTCTGTCTAATAATTGGTATGGGATATTAAAAAAAGATTGATCTATTTGCGGATAACAAAAAATCAAGATAATTTTGGATGATTCTCTTATAACGTTGGTTTTTTTTGCGGCTATTATATGTGCTTGAAAACAAAATCTAGCAATTCTACTACAACAAATATCTACGCTAATAATTAATTAATTAATTAATTTAAATACTTAATTTTTGTTGAATCTAATTTGCATGTAAATAGCTAACTTATTTTTTAAATTAACAACTTTTTTTTATATATATATACATAGTATATTGTTATTTTCTACAATACGCAGTTATTTGTTTTCGTATTTTTCGGTTATCAGCAACCAACAAATGGCTTGTTTTCGTTTTTTTTTTCTCTTGTTATATTAACTGCAGTTACGAATTGAATTGTGATTTGTTCGAAATTTTGTATCCTGTGTAATACGTTTCGGTTTTTTTTGATATTTGTAGATTTTTCCCTCCATTCTTTTTTTTTTTGTTTTGTGATTATATTTAAAACATATTTGTGAATAAAAGAAAATTTATTAATCTGAATATTGTGCAGTAACATAATATTCAACATACATTTGTTTATCATCGGTAATAATAACTAATTGTAAACCTAATAAGCCGGAATCACCAGTTGATATTGCAACTTTCTGTGCGAAATTCATTACTTTTAACACTTGTCTTATGTTGGAGAATGCATATAATGCCTCTGTTTTCTCTTTACAATGATAAACCGATATTGATTCACAATGTTTCGATATGTTCACCTGTGATTCACCCTAAAATTGTATAATTTAGATGATTTTGAATGTTTTATGTGTGTGTGTGTGTAAATGAACATACAGCAATACCAGTTGATGTTAAACTGAAATACGGCACATCCGGACTGATTGAAATCCTAATCTCATCAGCTGAATTATCGAGTCTTTGCAATAATTCTGTGAAGATATTTGCATCAATTACGATTTTATTCAAATTACATTCTTCAGCTAAACTAACATCAGGATAATCGTCAATATTTAATGTTTTTATTTCACAATCTGCAGTGATATTGTCTTCATTATTAGTCATTCTAGATAGAATTTGAATCTCGTAAATTACACATTTACACTCCAATTAACATACTTACACTAAACATAAAGGCGAACCTATTGATCTGTACGACAATTTTATACTCGAATTGCTATCATCACCAAAGATATTCAAACATTCCGTAAATACTTTCATACTAATTTTGAAAATAATCTCTTCACTATTATCGATTTTATAATTCGTGAACATCGTTTGTGGGATATAAGCTGATGTTTCGATGCTTTTCATCTCTTCTAATGTGAATTTCAAACCTTCCTCCATCGGACGAACGATTGCATACTAGAAATATCCAATTTAATTTTTAAGAATTATTTTATTAAAAAGAATACATCACGAAATGTGATTGCTCTTAAAACGTTGTAAACCATTCTGAAATCGGTGATTTCAGCTGAAAATAACATTTTTGTTATTTGAAATTTAAATTTTTTAGGTTAAGTTGAAATTGTCATTTGATCTGTCAATATTCAAAAATACAACTGTTTAACACTAAAATTCCCTAGATTTATTGCAAATAAACCATTATTTTCGATGATAATTGTTATAATTTCCTAGAGAATTCGTAATTATTTATAAAATTAATCAAATTTATTGCG